>CAWUFW010032973.1:0-13054 GCA_963921515.1 Calotriton arnoldi | reverse complement strand
GCACTTTTAGCAATGTACAACTAATGATGCCAGGGCTTGCTCTGTGATGTGCTGTGCTCACAGTGGTGTGTGCGTTTGGTGCAGGTGACTGATGTCTGTCTGTTTCCCCATTGTTTGCAGATACATCCACGGCCACGGAAGGGGACAGCTCCACGGACCAGGAGGAGCCAGAGAGCCAGACTGGGTCAGCAGCCGAGGAGTGGTCGGAGGGACCCAGTGGCACGGAGGGCGAGGGAGCCACACCGAGGAGTCCTCAGCACCATCCACCTCAGCTGAGGACCAGGGCAACTCGGAGGATGACTCCCTTGTGGAGGCGGGTGTCAGCAGCCACCACACCCCAGATAGTGTTGCTGTCCCCGCCACCACCAGCACCACCACCGCCCTCCCATCGGCTCCCATTCCCAAGGTCCGTGGAGGCTCCCATGTTCGGGAGCGTGTCTCCTTTGGCCCAGGCACCGCACCCCCTGCCCCTGTGTCCCCTGCTGCCCTGAGTGAGGAGTCTGTGTACCTCCTTCGCCAGCTCCATGTAGGGCAGACAGCCATGCTGAGTGTCCTCCATGCGCACACCGCACTGTTGACTCAGCTGGTGTCGTTCATGGAGGGCATCTCATCGGGCATGTCTGACCTACAGAGGGGCAACAGGTCCATGGACTCCTCCCTGACGGCAGCAGTGTCCCTCCTCAGACAGTCCCTCACCCCTCCTGCCTCTGCTCCATCCACACTCCCCAGCACCTTGCCCGTCCCAAGCACACACACACCGGCACAGGCACACACCAGCACACACACATCCAGCACACAGACACACACGCCACAAACTAAACGCACACGCACGCACAGTCAGGGGACTGAAACCAGACTCACAGGGGATGGGGCCCTGGTACACACACACGCATCCACGGGCACTGCACAGTCCTCAGTTGCCTCTCCCTCCAAAGCACCCTCCCTTGCCTCACCTGCAACCCCAAAGATCCAGCGCCTCTTCCTCAGTGTCCTCGGCCTCTTCCCCTCCGATCCAGCTGCCCCAGCATCCAGGGGGAAGAGGAAGCCCCCCCACACGGAGCAGAGTGCCCCTCGCCCCCGGACACCCTCCCCCAGGCGCAGACAGACTGAGGCCCCCACCCGCAAGTCCCCCGGAGTGCTAAGAGCAAGACCCCGCCGCCGCCCTGCAGCTCAAGCACCAGGTCTCCTTCCTCCATCCCTCAGGCCCCCACTCCACAGGTGCCCCCACCACACCCTGCCCCAGGTTCCCCCACCCACAGATATACCATCCCCAAGAGGCTCCGGCCTTCTCCCCCTGCCACTTGCTCTCCCGGCACCACACCCCCGCTGCGCTTGTCTGTGCCACTGATGTGGTGAGGGTGTCCTCCCCCTCTGTCCAGCCCACCTTGCCTGTTCCCCATTCTCCTCCCCTGGTGGTAGGCACTGCAGTGGAGTCCACTACCACCCTGTCTGACTTGGGCACTGCAGTGGCGGACCTGTCCACTCCATCTGCAGGGTCCACTGCAGTCGTGCCGGCACCCACAACATCTGAGCCATGCCCCCCAGTTGTGCCGGCACACACCATGTCAGACACCTCCACTGCAGTTGTCAGTGGCTCTTCAGCACCAATCACCCCTTCCCTGCTTCCTCCTGGTGAGCCCTGATCCTGTCCCTGCGGTGCCTGGCCTACCCCCCGGTTGCCCCTCCTAGTGGATTGTCCCTGGTTTTGTGCAGGCATGTGTAGGGTGGCATCTGCCACTGTCACCCACTTGTGACTTTGTTGATGGACTGGCCATTGGCCTTTGTTTATGTTCTACCGGACTTCTACTTTTAATGCCACATATGCTGAATAAAGCAACTTTCTGTTCTCTAGTGCTTTTGCTTCTGATGTACATGATGTTGATGATGCTAACAATGCCCTTGCTGCAGTGATGGTGATATTTGGTCTCATGATAATGAAGTGTTACTGTGCAGGAACCCATGTGGTCCAGGGGGAATGTGTCCTATCCTGTGGTGTATCCATGTCATCCATAGCAGCATCTGAGGGTGTCATGTGTTCAGTATTTGGCAATGGGATTTCCTACTTAGATTGGCAATTACACATCTGTGGCTTCCACCCCTGCACATCTGTTGTGCCTGCCATTGTTCTATTCGTCTACTTCCCTGACCGTGTGGCCATCTCCAGTGAACATGCAGGTTTGGGCATCAATGGGGAAGGACCCATCTGTGTTGTCAGTGCAACATTGCTATACAAGTGTGTTGGATCTGTGCTGATGATTCCGTTGGCACTTCCATGACCAGGCTGATGGGACGGGAGCCCTCATTTGGTGCTAATTGTTCATTGTGTGTCCCATTGCTGCCATGGTATGGTATCTGTTCGCCTCACATCTGCAGTCTCCACAGGGTATCTGCATGTGTGTGCCCATTGGTGCAAATATGTGGGTCTGCATTCGGATGGTCACTTCTGTCATTGTGTCATTGATGATTGTTGACGGTGTCAGCCCCCATGGGTGTTGTTTGTCTGCACATGGCCAAAGTTATGTCTTATTTGCACTGCAGGATTTGGCTCCCCCAATTTATGTTGCAATGGGACACATACACTACTTTGCCACTGATGTGTTTGTTGTTCTGTGACCAGGAATCATCCATGCAGTTTGGCAGTTGCACCTCTTACTTTGTCAACACTTACCTTTTGGTCACTGTGATGATGGGGGTTTGGACCCCATTGCCACAATGTTCAAAATGTGCTGCAGCTATGGACCCCACACTTACCTTTTGGTCACTGTGATGATGGGGGTTTGGACCCCATTGCCACAATGTTCAAAATGTGCTGCGGCTATGGACCCCACACTTGCCTTTTGGTCACTGTGATGATGGGGGTTTGGACCCCATTGCCACAATGTTCAAAATGTGCTGCAGCTATGGACCCCACACTTACCTTTTGGTCACTGTGATGATGGGGGTTTGGACCCCATTGCCACAATGTTCAAAATGTGCTGCAGCTATGGACCCCACACTTACCTTTTGGTCACTGTGATGATGGGTGTTTGGACCCCATTGCCACAATGGTCATGGCCTGCTTGCGTTGTGTGTGCCACACACATATTTGTGTGGCACATGTGCTAGGGGGTCACATTGTATGTTCGAAGTCATGTTCGGTGTTGTGGGCATTTGACACAGTCTACACACGCTTGTCATGGTGTTGGGGGATGTCTTCTTCTTGCATTCCCTAGGTTGTGGTGTGCTGGTTGTGTCATGCATTGTCCATCCTATGGGTGGGGGTGGTAGTGGTGGTAGGCATCCTGCCCCCCCTGGCTGAGGGTGGTAGTAGTGGTAGGCATCCTGCCCCCCCTGGGTGAGGGTGGTAGTAGTGGTGGGCATCCTGCCCCCCTGGCTAAGGGTGGTAGTAGTGGTAGGCATCCTGCCCCCCCTGGGTGAGGGTGGTAGTAGTGGTGGGCATCCTGCCCCCCTGGCTAAGGGTGGTAGTAGTGGTAGGCATCCTGCCCCCCCTGGGTGAGGGTGGTAGTAGTGGTAGGCATCCTGCCCCCCCTGGGTGAGGGTGGTAGTAGTGGTAGGCATCCTGCCCCCCTGGGTGAGGGTGGTACTAGTGGTAGGCATCCTGCCCCCCTGGCTAAGGGTGGTAGTAGTGGTAGGCATCCTGCCCCCCTGGCTGAGGGTGGTAGTAGTGGTAGGGATCCTGCCCCCCTGGGTGAGGGTGGTAGTAGTGGTGGGCATCCTGCCCCCCTGGCTAAGGGTGGTAGTAGTGGTAGGCATCCTGCCCCCCTGGGTGAGGGTGGTACTAGTGGTAGGCATCCTGCCCCCCTGGCTAAGGGTGGTAGTAGTGGTAGGCATCCTGCCCCCCTGGCTGAGGGTGGTAGTAGTGGTAGGCATCCTGCCCCCCTGGGTGAGGGTGGTAGTAGTGGTGGGCATCCTGCCCCCCTGGCTGAGGGTGGTAGTAGTGGTAGGCATCCTGCCCCCCTGGCTGAGGGTGGTAGTAGTGGTAGGCATCCTGCCCCCCTGGGTGAGGGTGGTAGTAGTGGTGGGCATCCTGCCCCCCTGGCTGAGGGTGGTAGTAGTGGTAGGCATCCTGCCCCCCTGGCTGAGGGTGGTAGTAGTGGTAGGCATCCTGCCCCCCTGGGTGAGGGTGGTAGTAGTGGTGGGCATCCTGCCCCCCTGGCTAAGGGTGGTAGTAGTGGTAGGCATCCTGCCCCCCTGGGTGAGGGTGGTAGTAGTGGTAGGCATCCTGCCCCCCTGGCTGAGGGTGGTAGTAGTGGTAGGCATCCTGCCCCCCTGGGTGAGGGTGGTAGTAGTGGTAGGCATCCTGCCCCCTGGGTGAGGGTGGTACTAGTGGTAGGCATCCTGCCCCCCTGGCTAAGGGTGGTAGTAGTGGTAGGCATCCTGCCCACCCTGGGTGAGGGTGGTAGTAGTGGTAGGCATCCTGCCCCCCCTGGCTAAGGGTGGTAGTAGTGGTAGGCATCCAGCCCCCCCTGGGTAAGGGTGGTAGTGGTGGTAGGCTTCCTGCCCCCCTGGGTAGGGGTGGTGGTGCGCATTCAGGCCCCTGTGTGCATATGTGGCATTGGTGATGGGCATCCCGCCCCTATGGTGCTGCTGTTGCTGGTGTAAGTATATTCTGCATCCCTGTGTGTGTGTGTGATGTGTCGTGTACGTGTTGTATGTGTTTTGTGGTTGGTGTCTGGCTTACCTTCTGCGCCGTACGCGTCCGTGCCTGTTCCGGTAGTATATGTAGAATATTGGTATGATCGGGACGAAGGGATTCATGGTTGGTTTGTCTCGTTCGTCCTTCTCGTTGCTTCGCGTCGTCCTCGTCGCTTCGCCTCGTCCTCGTCGCTTCGCGTCGTCCTCGTCGCTGCCGTGTTCGTCTCGGAGCCGTGGATCGTGTTGTGGCGCGAATCGGAGCTTATGTGCGCCTCTCCCGGATGCTTTGACGTGCCGTGCGTAGCGACGGGTTCGGCGCATACGGAGAGCGCATCGTACTTGTCCGGCCGGACGGGGCTGCATTTTTCCTTCCGTGCGACTCGATTCGGCGTTTCCGGATTCGCCTCGGTCGGAGAACAGGACCTGGTTTGGGTGAGTACGGCTCGGCCGGATTCTTTGCTGTTGTGCGCATCGTACTTGCTCGTTCGGTGTGCTGTACGGATCGGTCGGGAAACAGGCTTTCGCATGGCTTTTTTCCCGACCGAATGGTATTGGGTGCGCCTCCGACCGAGATCGGAATCGGCCCCTTTGTCCCTGAAAGAGCATTTGCACAACCTGTGGTTTGTGAACTACAACCTCATCTTTCATCCCACAGAGCATGAGGATATCTCTACACTGCAAACATCACAGCTTATCCTATGCTGAAGAGCATAGTTTGGGAAAAGGTTCATTATCACATCATGGAACCTACTGAGACATTACAATTATCCTATGTTTTGAAAGTTTCAATGAATTACATGATTTTTCCTGGTTCTATTTCAGATGACTAGGATAGAGACTGGTGTCTGATTTACAGGCATATGCTACTCTGAACAAGGAGGATCCTTATTTGAATGCATTGAATTATAAACAAATGTATTGTTTTCATCATTATGCACACCATTACATGCAAAGACCTAGTTACCCTATGGAGGTATACAACTGCACACAATGGGTGCATTGTGAAGCTCCGCCTCTCAACAGCCACCCAATTCTCCTGAAAATATTTCCTTACTTCTAGAGTTAGGACAGGTCACATCTCTCAGCATTCTATTTTTCACAAAGTCCACAACAACTTAGGAAAAATGCAATCACAACTAACAAACTGATATATTCCAAAGCAGTCATTGAAAATGTGGCTATCCAAGGATATAAGTATTAGAAAGAAAATGTTGCTGAGAAAAGCATTTAGGGAACAAAACTTGGCAAATTCAAAGCAAAGAGGCTTTATTTCTAGCATGCATTGTACCTATAAAAATTATTTTCTTGAACAAAACCATCCAGCAGACCACCTGTCTGAGATTTGCAACAGTAAAAGACCTTAAAAAACCTTCCATTCCAAAAGGTAATTTAACCTGGCATTTAATTCTTCTCACTTCCTTCCTGAAGGTTTAGCCTTATGATTCAGACACATGCATGTGTCGTTTTCTTTCCTAATGCTACTTGTCCTGATCCGTAATATAGCACACACATACCCATAGTCGTTACCACATATAGAGTGGATAAGCTGTGCCAACTGTGGTTAGCACATTCCAGTCTTTCGGATCTGAAAGAACATTTAGCCTTAATTAAAGAAAACATGGATTTTTCAGATTTTCTCTTGGGACCATACCCCTCACAAAATAAATGGCTCTTAGCAACAATATATGCCATTTATATTGAATGGAATAAATACTCAGGATACATAGCTGCAGAGATAATTAGGCATAGATCAAGAAAATCTACAAATAGATTCACTAAGCCACATCATACTCAGCCTTAGATCTTCTAAAAAGAGGCGTTGGTCTATTACAGCACAGCCAGGCTCAATTAAGAGCTATTATATAACTAAATTTAGCATTACATACACTCAGATCAGGTTTTGTGCCTTGGCAACTTCTGAACGAGACAGACATGTTTTAGCATTATAATTTGACTTTAACACAAAAAGCAATTGCTAAAAAAGAATCCCCCTACACTTTGTTGAGAATCAAGCAAGTGGTAGAGGCATCATTTTTAGTTAGTGATCATCCAGCTATTACATGGCTAATACACTTTATTATTGCTCTACCAATCATTGCTCCTAGAAATATAAATCTTTTGCCTGGTATAAAACAATGCACAATTCACATTTGTTCCATTCATGGAGGTTTCCTTTTCTTGCATGTGTTTAAATGAAGATGGCCCTATGTTTATTAGCACTTCCAGCTGCAGAAATACTCTTTAGGTCACTCTCTTCTGTGTGGTACAATTTCCTTTAATGGAATGTGTAGTGCTTTGATGCCACGGTAAACTTCTACTTTAACGCACCATGAATTACTAAGCAATCATTCCTATTTAATGTTAACCAATGCTACCTGTTGAGGTAGAAACTTACAACTTACAGACAGCCAGAACTGCTGTGGAGATTCAGAGGCTGTTACAGACGAAATTCCTGACTGACTTTGCTGATATCGTACATACAATCTTTAATTTGTCAACAACAACTGGTAGTCTGCATCTTTTGAAGAATATTGGATCTGGTCTGGTGACTAGATTTAAAGCAGTGTTTGGAAAGATAGCATCATTTTTTCACTCTCTATTCTTTAATCTTTTTGGAGGATTTCCGACCATTCTACTGCTCATTAGCTGTGGTATTGTCATCTTTCTCCTGATCCGACAAGGAAGTCAATAACATGGAGTACACCTATCCACCTGAACAGAGATGTAGAGAAACCCTAGCACGCTATTTGGCACATGTTGAGCAATGCATCTATCCCTACTACAAGATGCTAATAATGATGGATCAATTTTACCAGTGTCACTCTTTGACAAGTTGCCCGATGATTGGCTTGAATCACTGTTATCATTCGATCCTCCAAATGAAGTACTCTCACTATCACTGAGTGCTTTGGAATTGCAAGCACATACTGGCCCATCTGATGTGCAAGCTAACAACAATAAACATGCACTGACTGGTTTTCTCCATGACTACACATATACTGCCTGTGAACCTGATGACTCTGACATGTCCTCGGATGAGGACTGAGAATAACTTTTGATTCACCGGATTTTAAATCGAACACAAAAACTGTGGGCCGATTCACAAAAAGCCTCCGCAAGCGTGGCAGGGGCTCTGCAGTCGTAGTGGGATCTCCGCACTTGTGGCAGGATATCTGCTCTGCAGTTTCTCATTGCGGAGATCCTACCATGAGTGTGAAGATCCAGTCACGACTGCTACACCTCTGCCAGGAGTGCGGAGGCTCTTTGTGAATCAGCCCCTCAGTCATTAAAGTGAAATATTTCAGCAAACTCTTTTTTGTTTTTTGCTTTTTCCTTTTAAACGAAGACAAAACCATGCATTATTTTCAGTTGGGATATTCAGTATCATGCCTGATCTGTTTATTCGCCAACAGGCATCCCTGTTAACAGATATAATGCTTTTATAATAATGTCTTTTATATACGCCTTTTTTATATTATAACATTCTGAATATTACATTGCTTGAAACATGCAAGGCTTAGAGCTTACTGCATTACTTGTTGCTATTTTATGTTATCATGCCTTTTACAAAGTTACATTTATCTATGCCCATTTTTGCTTTATATATATATGACAGATGTTATGAAATAATTTTAGATATGGGGCCAGATGTACGACCAATTTTAGCATGCGCAAACGGGTTAGCGACCCGTTTCCTCATGCTAAAATTGGTATGGCCATGTACCAACGCAATTTTGCGAGTCGCAAATGAATTGCGATTCGCAAAAAAGTGATTATAGACTCGCTATTTAGAAGGGGCGTTCCCTTCCAAATAGCGTCTGTCTAACCCATGTGCGAATGTTTTGCGGCCGCAATTGCGGTCGCAAAACACTCGCAAATTACCACCCTCCTCAAGAGGGTGGTAATGGAGTCGCAAATGGGAAGGGGTCCCCAGGGGACCCCTTACCCTTTGTGACAGGCTCTGAAAATATTTTTTAAGGGCAGGTAGTGGTCCCAGGGACCACTACCTGCCCTTAAAAAAATGAAACGAAAACGTTCCATTTTTTTCTTAAATGCATCCCGTTTTCCTTTAAGGAAAACAGACTGCAAAAAAAAAATAACTGCTTTATTTAAAAGCAGTCCCAGACAATGGTGGTCTGCTGAGCCCAGCAGGCCACCATACCTGGGAGGGCCTGCCATTCCCAATGGGCTCGCAAATTGCGAGAGGCTCATTAATATTCATAAGCCTCGCAATTTGCGACCCCATTCGGAATCGCTAACGGTGTTAAACACACTGTTGTACATGACAAATAGCGCCTCGCAAATTGCGAGTCGCAAATGAGTCGCAATTTGCGAGGGGCTATTTTGTTGGTCGTACATCTGGACCATAGTGTTTTATATCTCAACGCTCTGAGAGCATGGATTTCCCTAAATAGTAGATAAATCCGCATCTGGACTTGCTCCCCTTCCTCGAATCGATTGAACTAGCATGGTTAAGTGATGGCCAGCGTAGTTATCTCGATGAGCCGTTCTCAGAGGAGGAAGTGATTGGGGTGATCAGGGCCATGCCTGGTGACAAGGCTCCCGGGCTGGACGGACTCACAGCTGCATTTTATAAGGAATAATCGCCGCTTCTTGTACCCCACCTCCTCAACATGTACGAGGAATCACTTGAGTGAGGCACTCTGCCCCCCTCCCTTTGGGAGGCGTTAATTGTCACCTATCTCAAACCGGAAAAGGACCCGCAGCTTTGTGACTCCTACAGGCCGTTATCGATGATTAATCTCGATAATAAAATCCTCGCAAAGCTCCCGGCGACCCGACTGCTCCCTCTGCTACCCGCGGTGCTGAGGCCTGACCAGTGCAGCTTTGTCCCCGGATGGAGCACATCTTATAACCTCTGCACCTTCTTCGCGACTATGCAGGAGATTGACCGCTCCCTCCCGGCAGCTGCCGTTTTTTTAGACGCGACCAAGGCCTTCGATACCTTGGAATGGGCGTATCTATTTACACTTCTCTCTCGCATCGGTATCAGCCCCTATTTTCTTTAAAAAATTGCCTTGCTGTATTCTGCCCCGACGGTGAGATTGCGGATTAATGGTTCAGTGTCCCCCCCCCATTTCGGTGACCCGGGGTATAAGACAGGGGTGCCCGCTCTCCCCCCTTCTTTTTGCGGTGGCAACGGAGCCGCTTGCGGCCAGGCTTAGGCAGCACCACGCTCAGCGGGGCGTTGCTTTCTCTCCCCGGGTCACATGTATGCTGACGATGTGACCTTATACGTCAAACACCCCACGGTGAACCTGGATCCCCTAATTCATGAAATCATACAGTTTAGAGGCTTTTCGGGCATCACCATAAAGTGGGGAAAATCCACTATCTTTCCGCTCACTCCCGCCACTGTTCAATTGGAGTTCCCACTTAAATGGGCGGACTCCCCGGTGAAATATTTGGGAATCTGGCTTAGTCGGAACAGTGACGAACTATGGAGTTACAATTACGGCAAGCTTATGGACTGGCTGGAGAACAAGCTGAACAGATGGAGAATGCTCCCGTTGTCCCTGGCGGGCCGGCTTGCCATTGCCAAGATGGTGGTACTTCCTAAGTTTTTATACGTTTTTTGTCAACCTCCTGCTTCCTCTCACTGCTGAATTTAAACGGAGGTTATGCTCGAACCTGATATCTCTGGCATGGGCGGGAAGACAACCTTGTGTCATGTGGGAGATCTTTATGCTACCGTTCGAACAGGGAGGTATGGGCGCCCCCGATATGGAACTATACTATAACTGTGCTCAGGCTCAATTCGGATATCATTGGATATATCTGACCCAATTTATGGTGCACACCGCCCCTGAGAGCGATCAGGCAGACCCGACACCATTACATATGGAGCTTTATGGACCACAAAACAGACCACGAGGTGAGGTAAACACAGTAGGCTGCACGGTGTGGGCTTGGCGGGAACTTAGGCACAGAGCGCATTTGGAGACATTATTTGCCCCCTCGGTTCCACTCACCAGACACCCAGATTTGCCCTTTACTGCAGAGACGGGGGTGTGCCAAAGATTGCGGAAGGTCCAGATCCACACGATGGGGCGAGCGTTCCCGGATGGTGTCTTTATTACCATGGATGCTGCGCTCGGGGACAACCACACCGGGATGTTGGACAGACTGACATATTATCAGCTTAGAGCAGCATTGCGCACACTTTTTGTCTCATTCCCAAAAGCGCCACCAACGTTCCAGGTGCTGGAGGAATTCCTGTTGAACCCTTCACCACGGAAACTTATCACCCGCTTATATTCTGGAATGCAGCGCGTGTCACCGATATGTGTCCCCCCAGCGCAGCCTGAATGGGATAAGATCCTGGGAGGTCCCTTTGAGGAGGGCACGTGAGCTTACTGCTGGGCGCAGACTAAGGAGATGTCACCGAACTACAGACTGAGGCTAATTCATTTCAAGTTCATTCATAGACTGCACAGGACCCCTGTGTGGTTGAATAGAGCTGGAATGAGTGAGGATGCGCGATGTGTTTGCTGCCGGGCGCCGGAGGCCTCTTTTCTGCACCTGGCCTGGGAGTGCCTGGAAGTAGCGAGATACTGAGGATGCATTTTTGATGTGCTGGAGTTGATGATAGAATGCAGGTTAGAGCGCTCCCCTCTTACGGCCCTACTACGGTACGTGTGCAAAGTGCCTGCGGAGAATAGGAAACTGCCCACTATGCTATTATTATTGGTAAAGCAAAGGGTTGCAATTTGTTGGGGCCGTAGGCGCAGCCCGCGAATGATTGAGTGGCTTAAGAATGCAGCGTTCTGCCACAACCAGTTATCTGATTATTGGGAATTAATGCCCGCACAGTCGCGCCCGCATAATATATGGATACTGCTGCAAAGCTACCTCAGCTCTCACCCCCTCTACCAGAATGAGACTCCTGCAGTGGAGGAGTAGACACAGTGAGTGGATTATGTGAATCATCTGCTGGGGCGCGGGACGTGCTGTAGCGACAACTAAACGTGTCTCCATGATGGCCAGAGAGAAGTCCCGTCGTCCCTCCCCCTCCTTTTCTTCTCCTTTCTTTCTCTTCTTTTCTCCTATGATGTTCGTTTTGCACCCTGGAACTCATCCACGGAAGACAGTTGCTATACAAGACAGCGGGACACTCAGGGGCCGATTCCGATTCGGGCCGGAAAACGTACCGACCGACTCGGTACGGGAATTTAGTCCGACCGACTCGGACCGGCGCCGCACGACCCGGGTAGTACGATGAAATGCATGTGAAATCCGACAGACTCGGACGGAATACAAAACGACCGACCGAGCCGGACGGAAACAAGGCATCCGGCCGGGAAATCACGCAAAACGAACAGACCGACACGCACTCGGATTTAACCCGAACGAAACGTACCCGCGAACTCCGACCCGCGTAGTACGATGCTGTGCGTGCAAAACACGACCGACTCGCCCGGAGCACAAGCCGTACGACCGACACGCATACAAAACCCAGCCGAAGCAACCCAATACTACGCGACCGACTCGTACGCCGCATATGAAACCTAGCTGACACACAGCGGGAACGAGTCAGACAAGATCGCACCAGACAACTGCAGCGTCCTACTCGGACACAAGAACGACTCCTACATGCACCAAAAACACCAAGGAAAAATTAGAAAAAAAGGGCCAAACAAGCAACCACTAAGCCAATAAATACAGGGAGGGAAAAAAAATGGAACAAGGACACACCTCCAACTCCACCTACATAAAGGCCACAAATCCCGACCATGATCCCTTGCAAATTCCACTGACCTGCCAGACAGAACACCATCACACAGCAGCCACAGACACACTCACAGCTCATACATCACACAAGCCACACACCATTACCACACCTACAAATAGCACCCTCACACACACCCAGCTAAACCTACACTCACACACCCCCACTTGCACACACACACACATCAATCACCACCACCACCCATCACCATGCCCCCAAAGAAGAACCATAAGTTCCTAGATTGTGAATTGGAAATCCTGGTAGACGAGATCCTGAGGGTAGAGCCACAGTTGTTTGGTACATTGGTACAACAGACCCCCATGTCGCAGAAAACCAAGATGTGGGCAAGGATCGTCGACAGGGTCAACGCACAATCACCATGTTTGCGCACAAAGGAAGACATCCAGAACAGGTGGTATGATGTGCGCAGGAGGGTCAGGGACCTACTCAAAAAGGACCGTCTCCTCAGCCAGCACACCGGCAGTGGCCCTCCTGCAAAACCAGTATACCTCAGGCCCTGGGAGGAGAAGGTGCGGGCCATCCTACCACCAGTGAGCGTATACGGACTAACAGACATCCCAGAGCCTGGTGAGTACACAACTAATATACACAATATGGTGTGACTACACACACACATCACAGTCAAGGGGAAGGGGGCTGCTCATTTTT
>CAWUFW010032972.1:0-13055 GCA_963921515.1 Calotriton arnoldi | reverse complement strand
GGGATTAGGGCAGTGCAGTGTTGTTCGGGCAGTGTAGGGGTTCGTGCTGGGCGTGGTTTTTCAGGGTTTAGGGCAGTGCAGTGGTGTTCGGGCAGTATAGGGGGTCGTGCAGGGGGTGGTGTTTCAGGGTTTAGGGCAGTGCAGTGGTATTCGGGCAGTGTAGGGGGTCATGCAGGGGGTGGTGTTTCAGGGTTTAGAGCAGTGCAGTGGTGTTCGGGCAGTGTAGGGGGTCTTGCAGGGGGTGGTGTTTCAGGGTTTAGGGCAGTGGTGTTCGGGCAGTGTAGGGGGTCTTGCTGGGGGTGGTGTTTAAGGGTTTAGGGCAGTGCAGTGGTGTTCGGGCAGTGTAGGGGGTCTTGCTGGGGGTGGTGTTTCAGGGTTTAGGGCAGTGCAGTGGTGTTCGGGCAGTGTAGGGGGTCGTGCTGGGGCTGGTGTTTCAGGGTTTAGGGCAGTGCAGTGGTGTTCGGGCAGTGTAGGGGGTCGTGCTGGAGCTGGTGTTTCAGGGTTTAGGGCAGTGCAGTGGTGTTCGGGCAGGGTAGGGGGTCGTGCTGGGGCTGGTGTTTAGGGTTTAGGGCAGTGCAGTGGTGTTCGGGTAGTGTAGGGGGTCGTGCAGGGGGTGGTGTTTCAGGGTTTAGGGCAGTGCAGTGGTGTTCGGGCAGTGTAGGGGGCTGTGCATGGGGTGGTGTTTCAGGGTTTAGGGCAGTGCAGTGGTGTTCGGGCAGTGTAGGGGGGTCATGCTGGGGATGGTGTTTCAGAGTTTAGGGCAGTGCAGTGGTGTACGGGCAGTGTAGGGGGTCGTGCTGGGTCTGGTGTTTCAGGGTTTAGGGCAGTGCAGTGGTGTTCGGGCAGTATAGGGGGTCGTGCTGGGGCTGGTGTTTCAGAGTTTAGGGCAGTGCAGTGGTGTTCGGGCAATGTAGGGGGTCTTGCTGGGGGTGCCGTTTCAGGGTTTAGGGCAGTGCAGTGGTGTTCGGGCAGTATAGGGGGTCTTGATGGGGGTGGTGTTTCAGGGTTTAGGGCAGTGCAGTTGTGCTCGGGCAGTGTAGGGGGTCGAGCTGGGGCTGGTGTTTCAGGGTTTAGGGCAGTGCAGTGGTGTTCGGGCAATGTAGGGGTTCTTGCTGGGGCTGGTGTTTTAGGGTTTTGGGCAGAGCAGTGGTGTTCGGGCAGTGTAGGGGGTGGTGTTTCAGGGTTTAGGGCAGTGCAGTGGTGTTCGGGCAGTGTAGGGGGTCTTGCTGGGGGTGGTGTTTCAGCGTTTAGGGCAGTGGTGTTCGGGCAGTGTAGGGGGTCTTGCTGGGGGTGGTGTTTCAGGGTTTAGGGCAGTGCAGTGGTGTTCGGGCAGTGCAGGGGGTCTTGCTGGGGGTAGTGTTTCACGGTTTAGGGCAGTGCAGTGGTGTCCGGGCAGTGTAGGGGGTCATGCTGGGGGTGGTGTTTCAGGGTTTAGGGCAGTGCAGTGGTGTTCGGGCAGTGTAGGGGGTCGTGCAGGGTGTGGTTTTTTAGGGTTTAGGGCAGTGCAGTGGTTTTCGGGCAATGTAGGGGGTCGTGCTGGGGCTGGTGTTTCAGGGTTTAGGGCAGTGCAGTGGTGTTCGGGCAGTGTAGGGGGTCGTGCTGGGGCTGGTGTTTCAGGGTTTAGGGCAGTGCAGTGGTGTTCGGGCAGTGTATGGGGTCGTGCTGGGGCTAGTGTTTCAGGGTTTAGGGCAGTGCAGTGGTGTTCGGGCAGTGTAAGGGGTCTTGCTGGGGGTTGTTTTTCAGGGTTTAGGGCAGTGCAGTGGTGTTCGGGCAGTGTAGGGGGTCGTGCTGGGGGTAGTGTTTCAGGGTTTAGGGCAGTGCAGTGATGTTCGGGCAGTGTAGGGGTTCGTGCTGGGCGTGGTTTTTCAGGGTTTAGGGCAGTGCAATGGTGTTCGGGCAGTATAGGGGGTCATGCAGGGGGTGGTGTTTCAGGGTTTAGGGCAGTGCAGTGGTATTCGGGCAGTGTAGGGGGTCATGCAGGGGGTGGTGTTTCAGGGTTTAGGGCAGTGGTGTTTGGGCAGTGTAGGGGGTCTTGCTGGGGGTGGTGTTTAAGGGTTTAGGGCAGTGCAGTGGTGTTTGGGCAGTGTAGGGGGTCTTGCTGGGGGTGGTGTTTCAGGGTTTAGGGCAGTGCAGTGGTGTTCCGCCAGTGTAGGGGGTCTTGCTGGGGCTGGTGTTTCAGGGTATAGGGCAGTGCAGTGGTGTTCGGGCAGTGTAGGGGGTCGTGCTGCAGCTGGTGTTTCAGGGTTTAGGGCAGTGCAGTGGTGTTCGGGCAGTGTAGGGGGTCGTGCTGTGGCTGGTGTTTCAGGGTTTAGGGCAGTGCAGTGGTGTTCGGGCAGTGTAGGGGGTCGTGCTGGGGCTGGTGTTTCAGGGTTTAGGGCAGTGCAGTGGTGTTCAGGCAGTGTAGGGGGTCATGCTGGGGGTAGTGTTTCAGGGTTTTGGGCAGTGCAGTGGTGTTCGGGCAGTGTAGGGGTCGAGCTGGGGGTAGTGTTTCAGGGTTTTGGGAAGTGCAGTGGTGTTCGGGCAGTGTAGGGGGACGTGCTGGGGGTGGTGTTTCAGGGTTTAGGGCAGAGCAGTGGTGTTCGGGCAGTGTAGGGGGTCATGCAGGTGGTGGTGTTTCAGGGTTTAGGGCATGCAGTAGTGTTCGGGCAGTGCAGGGTGCTGGGGGTGGTGTTTCAGGGTTTAGGGCAGTGCAGTGGTGTTCGGGCAGTGTAGGGGGTCATGCTGGGGGTGGTGTTTCAGGGTTTAGGGCAGTGCAGTGGTGTTCGGGCAGTGTAGGGGTCGTGCAAGGGGTGGTGTTTCAGGGTTTAGGGCAGAGCAGTGGTGTTCGGGCAGTGTAGGGGGTCATGCTGGGGGTAGTGTTTCAGGGTTTAGGGCAGTGCAGTGGTGTTCGGGCAGTGTAGGGGTCGTGCTGGGGCTGGTGTTTCAGGGTTTAGGGCAGTGCAGTGGTGTTCGGGCAGTGTAGGGGGTCGTGCAGGGGGTGGTGTTTCAGGGTTTTGGGCAGTGCAGTAGTTGTTCGGGCAGTGTAGGGAGTCTTGCAGGGGTGGTGTTTCAGGGTTTAGGGCAGTGCAGTGGTGTTCGGGCAGTGTAGGGGGTCGTGCAGGGGGTGGTGTTTCAGGGTTTTGGGCAGTGCAGAGTTGTTCGGGCAGTGTAGGAGTCTTGCAGGGGGTGGTGTTTCAGGGTTTAGGGCAGTGCAGTGGTGTTCGGGCAGTGTAGGGGGTCTTGCTGGGGGTAGTGTTTCAGGGTTTAGGGCAGTGCAGTGGTGTTTGGGCAGTGTAGGGGTCTTGCTGGGGGTGGTGTTTCAGGGTTTAGGGCAGTGCAGTGGTGTTCGGGCAGTGTAGGGGGTCGTGCTGGGGCTGGTGTTTAAGGGTTTAGGGCAGTGCAGTGGTGTTCGGTCAGTATAGGGGGTCATGCTGGGGCTGGTGTTTCAGGGTTTAGGGCAGTGCAGTGGTGTTCGGGCAGTGTAGGGGGTCTTGCTGGGGGTGGTGTTTCAGGGTTTAGGGCAGTGCAGTGGTGTTCGGGCAGTGTAGGGGGTCGTGCTGGGGCTGGTGTTTCAGGGTTTAGGGCAGTGCAGTGGTGTTCAGTCAGTGTAGGGGGGTCATGCTGGGGCTGGTGTTTCAGGGTATAGGGCAGTGCAGAGGTGTTCGGGCAGTGTAGGGGGTCGTGCTGGGGCTGGTGTTTCAGGGTTTAGGGCAGTGCAGTGGTGTTCGGGCAGTGTAGGGGGTCTTGCTGGGGCTGGTGTTTCAGGGCTTAGGGCAGTGCAGTGGTGTTCGGGCAGTGTAGGGGGTCGAGCTGGGGCTGGTGTTTCAGGGTTTAGGGCATTGCAGTGGTGTTCGGGCAGTGTAGGGGGTCGAGCTGGGGCTGGTGTTTCAGGGTTTAGGGCAGTGCAGTGGTGTTCGGGCAGTGTAGGGGGTCATGCTGGGGCTGGTGTTCCAGGGTTTAGGGCAGTGCAGTGGTGTTCGGGCAGTGTACGGGTTCGTGCTGGGGCTGGTGTTTCAGGGTTTTGGGCAGAGCAGTGGTGTTCGGGCAGTGTAGGGGTTCTTGCTGGGGATGGTGTTTCAGGGTTTAGGGCAGTGCAGTGGTGTTCGTGCAGTGTAGGGGGTCTTGCTGGGGGTAGTGCTTCAGGGTTTAGGGAAGTGCAGTGGTGTCCGGGCAGTGTAGGGGGTCGTGCTGGGGGTGGTGTTTCAGGGTTTAGGGCAGTGCAGTGCAGTGGTGTTCGGGCAGTGTAGGGGGTCGTGCAGGGGGTGGTGTTTCAGGGTTTAGGGCAGTGCAGTGGTGTTCAGGCAGTGTAGGGGGTCGTGCTGGGGCTGGTGTTTCAGGGTTTAGGGCAGTGCAGTGGTGTTCGGGCAGTATAGGAGGTCGTGCTGGGGCTGGTGTTTCAGGGTTTAGGGCAGTGCAGTGTTGTTCGGGCAGTGTAGGGGGTCGTGCTGGGGCTGGTGTTTCAGGGTTTAGGGCAGTGCAGTGGTGTTCGGGCAGTGTAGGGGGTCGTGCTGGGGCTGGTGTTTCAGTGTTTAGGGCAGTGCAGTGGTGTTCGGGCAGTGTAGGGGGTCATGCTGGGGCTAGTGTTTCAGGGTTTAGGGCAATGCAGTGGTGTTCGGGCAGTGTAGGGGGTCGTGCTGGGGCAAGTGTTTTAGGGTTTAGGGCAGTGCAGTGGTGTTCGGGCAGTGTAGGGGGTCTTGCTGGGGGTGGTGTTTCAGGGTTTAGGGCAGTGCAGTGGTGTTCAGGCAGTGTAGGGGGTCTTGCTGGGTGTGATGTTTCAGGGTTTAGGGCAGTGCAGTGGTGTTCGGGCAGTGTAGGGGGTCTTGCTGGGGGTGGTGTTTCAGGGTTTAGGGCAGTGCAGTGGTGTTCGGGCAGTGTAGGGGGTCGTGCTGGGGGTGGTGTTTCAGGGTTTAGGGCAATACAGTGGTGTTTGGGCAGTGTAGGGGGTCGTGCTGGGGGTAGTGTTTTAGGGTTTAGGGCAGTGCAGTGGTGTTCAGAAAGTGTAGGGGGTCGTGCTGGGGGTAGTGTTTCAGGGTTTAGGGCAGTGCAGTGGTGTTCGGGCAGTGTAGGGGGTCGTGCTGGGGGTGGTGTTTCAGGGTTTAGGGCAGTGCAGTGGTGTTCGGGCAGTGTAGGGGGGTCATGCTGGGGGTAGTGTTTTAGGGTTTAGGGCAGTACAGTGGTGTTCAGGCAGTGTAGGGGGTCATGCTGGGGTAGTGTTTTAGGGTTTTCGGGCAGTGCAGTGGTGTTCGTGCAGTGTAGGCGGTCGTGCTGGGGTAGTGTTTTAGGGTTTAGGGCAGTGCAGTGGTGTTTGTGTAGTGGGCAGCGCATGTGCTGCGTCGCTAGGCGAGACCTAAAAAGAATTGCACCAAGATGGCTGCCAACACTTCCTGGATTGAAGTGTTGGTAGCCAATTAGAGCCAAGCTCGTGCTTGTGTAGTTATGTCCCGCCCAGATATATAAAGATTTATTTACTTTAATATCTCGAAAACTACTGAACGGATTTACACCATTTAACCAAAAGGCACGACTCTGAACCAAGGGCTACCTTTTTGCCAAATTTGGTGTAATTCCGTTCCGCAGTTCGGGCTGTAGCCGTGTCTAAAGTTTCCTATGGGAAATAACATGGGGAAAACGTGTTTTGGGACCCCCCTTTTTCCTCGGCCCCCGCTAGATGAATCACCCCAAAACTTTCAAGATAGGAGCTGACCGGAGCGCCCCACTAGTTTTGAAAATTTCGCGAAGATTCGTCATCCGGCGCCAAAGTTATTGGGAAAAGAATAAACGCTTTTCCTATGGAAACTAGGTCCTAACTATAACTATCTACTGGCAACCGCCAGTAGATAATATATATAGATATATTATCTACTGGCGGTCGCCAGTAGATAGTTATAGTTAGGACCTATTTTCCATAGGAAATCTGCAACATTCTATTTGAAATAACTTTGGCGCCGGTTGACGAATCTTCGAGAAACTTTCAAAACTCGTGGGGCGCTCCGGTCCGCTCCTATCCTGAAAGTCTTGGGGTGATTCGTGAAGTGGGGGCCGAGAAAAAAGGGGGGTCCCAAAACTTGTTTTCCCCATGCAATTTTCCATAGGAACCTTTCATCGCAGCTACAGCCCGAACTGCTGAACGGAATTACACCAAGTTTGGAAAAAGGTAGCCCTTGGTTCAGAGTCATGCCTTTTGGTTAAATGGTGTAAATCCGTTCAGTAGTTCCTGAGAAATTTGAAAAAGAAAACACATATATATCTGGGCGGAGCCTAACCACACATGTCATCGTGAGATCTGATTGGCTGTCAGCACTTCATCCTGGAATTGCTGGCAGCCATCTTGGGACCAATATAAATGATAGTACCCCATTGAAATGCATTGTAGTGAATCGAAGATTTTGAGGGTTACCAAAGGAGAACTATAAAGGGTGATAACAGACTTTAGTTACATTAGAATTCATTTGTTGAAGGTACCATACTAATTTCAGGAATTGTGGTGTGTTCTAAGGTGATTTTATCCTGTGAGAAACCTTCTGCTGGGATATCATGAATCATGTTTGAGAGAAAACTATTTTCACATGCTTGTCCCATACAGTTTTGAAAGGTGCTCCAGAAGCTAAAATGAGAGCATATTTTCTGTAAATTCACATTATCTTTCTCAGTCATGTGAGAATGAAGTCTGAGATTCTCAGTAAAACATGTACATCCAACAAGGGCAGAGACTGTCAGTTGATTCCTTTGTGTTCTACTGCAGCTTCCCAGAGTGTTCTAAAGAACAACTAGAGTGCTAACAGCCTTACTTATGACAAAAGTATGGCACACCTGAAGCCATCTTGATTGGAATAAACTGGTAACACTTAAAACATTTAATTTAAAAAGGAACAAAATGATGGGGTTCATTTTGTCATAGAAATTATGGTTAGTGCTGTAGAAAGAAAAATTAGGACATGTTTTAAGTGAGATCTCAAATATCTTCCTGTTATAATTCAACAGGAGCAGCCTGTCAGTTGATGCCTTTGTGTTCTACTGCAGCTTCCCAGAGTGTTCTAAAAACAACTAGAGAGCTAACAGTCTTACTTATGACAAAAGTATGGCACACCTGAAGCCATCTTGATTGGAATAAACTGGTGACACTTAAAACATTTAATTTAAAAAGGAACAAAATGAGGGGTTCATTTTGCCATAGAAATTATGGTTAGTGCTGCAGAAAGAAAATTTAGGGCATGTTTTAAGTGAGATCTCAAATCCTCTTCTATTTCATTAGAAAATTCTGACATGCAGACTGAAACAATCACTTTCAATACCAGCAGTAGACTTCCAGTTAACTCCCTGGTGAGCAGTAGCTTTACTACAGTGATGTAATAAACAAATAGAGTGCTAACATTCTGAATTTATGGCAAATGTGGGACACATCTGAATGCCTTCTTGATGGAATGAAAGTAAAAAACTGAAAGCATTTCCTACTGAGGAGACTGCAGTAAATGACGAAATTAGGAAACTTCATAACAAATAAGTCTCCCAAGATGGCCACCAGAGAAAAAAGAGCCCAAATGTAGCACAAATATGTGCTACAGATGTAGCCCACATATAGCCCAATGACAGAAGTGTGCAAAACACTTTTTATTTTTAGTTTTTCTGCAGTTTTATATAGTGCAAACTGGTCAGGTATTGGAGCGTTACATCTTACTTGGACCCCTTATTGCCTATTTTGCACGAAGTACATGAGATTGTTCTTGCGAAACATTAAACTTTACGATTCTGTTAACCTGAAGTTGCTCTGAACCGGGCTTTGTAACACCCGTTTTACCTACTGGTTTTAATTAATTCTCACTGTATTGTATTAGGAAAGAGGATTTACTGTTTTTATGTACACTTTTATGATCTATGTTTCTAAATCAGATCAAATAAAGTTTAATGAATTCTATGGCAGGACGGAGGCGAGGATTATGCATATCTTTCCTCACTTTATTTGCATAGCAGTTCAAAGAAAACGTAACACAACAATCATTAAACAAAAGACTACACAACCCATGAACCATTAGGGGGTAGTCTCCAAGGCAACTATAGTCCAATCATATCACAGTCCATCGTATATAATATCGTGACGTCCCTTCCGCTTCCTCTTTCTTCACTGCTCGTCAGTTAAGTGCATTCCTTACATTCTTGGCTTAATCTGACGTTGTTGCTGCTTGTATAGCGGTTTCTTGTGCACGTTATTAGCATTATTGCCTTGGTATTGTTTCATATTCCCTGCGCAGCAGGCTCTTGCCCGAGCGCATTCTCCCCCTCGCAGTTTCTCCTGCTGTGTGCTCTGCACGCGGTGAGATCCTGTCAGGCGCGTCTGGTCCGAGCGAGGCAGCTCCGTCGAGCTCTCCCGCTGGTCTTTACGCGCGTTTGGGAATCCGGGCACTCTTTTAGTGTCCGCTTGATTCCCGCCCAACCCTCGCCTAAGTTTGACACCGCTACGCGGTGATTTCCCCACACGGCCACGTATTGCGCCTCAGTCTATTCTTATAACAGCTTCGGGGAAAGCCCAGCTGTTGGAGCACCGGCAAGGGGGCTGTCTTAAGGATTTTAAGGGCATTTGTTCTGTGCTCACACCCTCTGCTATCATGTCTTCTCCAGAAGACCATTTTTACTCCTCCTACCAGGAAGTGGAGGAGGAATGGCCCCCCAACTTCTCCCTCCAGCAGTGGACCAAGCCCTCTCTCTGGCTATTTCTAGGGCGCTGGCTCCTCTTAGGGATCAGGTTGATAAGCTGGCAAAAAGCATCCCTGGTGTGTTCAGTGACCCAGATCTGGTGGTGGCGGGTCCAAGTAGCTCCCAGATGGGGAACAAAAGGGCCGTTAAGCATAACGCGGGGCACTTGGAAGGATTTGATAAACTTACGGAGACCTTCCTCAAGAGTGCGCGAACGCTAAAACATGCACCCTGCCGGGAGGAGGAGGGGCCAGGAGAAAATTGTGACACTGTCACCACTATTGTAGATCCCGATGGCGGGTTTCCCTTAGAGGGAGAGGGTGTATCGGAATACGATTTCTCCTCCGATGAGGATAAGGATTCGGGGCGTCCCTGGCGTCCAGAATCCCACTCCTCTCAGTCCCTGTTTGGGGACGGGGTCCACTCGGACATGTTCGAGCCTACCCAAATTTACCATCCTAGGTCGGCAGAGTGGACACCTGACGCCAAAGTGGCAGAGTATGTGGTGGGGAAAATCCATCAACCCCTTGAAAGGGAGGTCAGGAATAGGATGAGGGGAGAATGCCCCAGGCCCTCACTGAAGGGGAAGGTGGCACACACGCCTGAAATTGATGAGAAACTATGTACCTTTTTCTCCAAGTATATGAGGGATCCCAAGAAAGGAATTGATAGGTCTTGGACGTGGTAGGGCCCTTGACCCAAATTATTCAATTGACGGAGCATTCCAAAGAGTCAGGATCCCCTTTGTCCACGGATATTGTGGCTGGTTGGGCGCACTACCCTAAACCCTAAAACACTACTCCCTCCACTAACCAAACACCACTGCACTACCCTAAACCCTAAAACACTACCCCCAGCACGACACCCTACACTACCCAAACATAACTGCACTACCCTAAACCCTAAAACACTACCACCAGCACGACTCCCTACACTACCCAAACACCACTGCACTACCCTAAACCCTAAAACACTACCCCCAGCACGACTCCCTACACTACCCAAACACCACTGCACTACACTAAACCCTAAATATACCCCCAGCATGACCTCCCACACTACACAAACACCACTGCACTACCCTAAACCCTAAAACACTACCCCCCGCACGACCCCCTACACTACCCAAACACCACTGCACTACCCTAAACCCTAAAACACTAACCCCAGCATGACCCCCTACACTACCCAAACACCACTGCACTACCCTATACCCTAAAACACGACCCCCTACACTACACAAACACGACTGCACTACCCTAAACGCTAAAACACTACCCCAGCACTATCCCCTACACTACCCAAACACCACTGCACTAACATAAACCCTAAAACACTACCCCCAGCACAACCCCCTACACTACACAAACACCACTGCACTACCCTAAACCCTAAAACACTACCCCCAGCACGACCCCCTACACTACCCATACACCACTGCACTACCCTAAACCATAAAACACTACCCCCAGCACGACCCCCTACACTACTGCACTACCCTAAACCCTAAATCTGCCCCCAGCACGACCCCCTACACTACCCAAACACCACTGCACTACCCTAAACCATAAAACACTACCCCCAGCATGACCCCCTACACTACACAAACACCACTGCACTACCCTAAACCCTAAAACACTACCCCAGCACGACCCCCTACACTACCCATACACCACTGCACTACCCTAAACCATAAAACACTACCCCCAGCACGACCCCCTACACTACTGCACTACCCTAAACCCTAAAACACTACCCCCAGCACGACCCCCTACACTACCCAAACACCATTGCACTACCCTAAACCCCAAAACACTACCCCCAGCACGACCCCCTACACCTCCCAAACACCACTGCACCACCCTAAACCCTAGAAAAGAAACCCCCACCCCATGCCCAATCCCCCTTACCTCTCACTCCTCATGGTTCCTCTCTCCTCGTGGTTCCTGCTTCACGTCATCTCTGAGGGGCTGTGCACGTCGTTGTGAGGATACGGAACAGCCTCTGTTTCCTTACAATGACATGGATCGTCTACATGTTTTTTAGAACGCATGGTCATTTACCATACATACCTTTACAACAAAATTTGTTGTAAAGGCATGCGTGGTAAATGACCATGCGTTCTAAAAAAATGCGTAGTAATGACTTCGTCATGTACAACGCATGCGTGGTAATGCATGCGTTGTAATGGTATCGCAAAGTAAAAAAGTCGTTATAACGGCTGTTTACCGATCGAAGCTGGCCCCTGTTCTTCAGTGAGACGTTTATTTGATTAATTAGGAGGAAGGAATGTGGTTTTTTTACCGAAAAGTGCATTCCCGGCTGTTGTATTGTGAAAGTGTCCTTGTGGCCTGGTTTCACTTCCGGTGAGAGAGTGGAAGAGTCTGTTTGGATCTAAAGGAGTTCTGTTGTTGGACGGGGCCGGCGCGACATGTCATCAGAAAACATAGCTAATGGAAAGCGTCCTCCCTGAAATGTGGAGCAGTGCCATGAGAGGTCAACGAGTGTGCGTCCCACCGCAGTATGACCGTACCGCGTGACCCATGTGCCTCCTCCAGGGTACGGGAGGCAGAAGCGGCATCGCAGGTCCTCTTGAAGACCGTTGTAGCACTAATTCTACATTTTGGTACTAGGGCATTTTAACTTCGTTGTTCCTGCCAGATACAAAGAGAAGATCCTGTGTTATTCAGTGCCCTCGTTACCTTTTTTGTGGGTTGTGGTGCTTGTCACTTTGCTGTCCCGCCGGTGCACACGACTGGGCACCCCACCTCGTGTGCCATCTGCAGGGCCTCTGCCCTCGGATCACTGGCTTCGCTTTCTGGAGTGGCAACATAAACAGTTGCTCCCAAAGGACTAGCCTGAACACTTAGGTGAATATCCCCTGCACCAGCATTCCACGGAAATTCTTTCCTAGCTCTCCCACGTCAACGAGGACGGCTCCGCTCGCGACACCGTATGACGTCATCGGAGCCATAAGAGGACCTCGTCGGCGTGCTGACGTCAGTTCCACCCATTTTTTCCGTGCCACCGAGGCAAACAGGGGACCGAGACATTTTCACATGTATACATAGTATAATAAATATATATATATTCACTGAAAAAACCATAGGTTTCAGGCACGTTATAGTTAGAAATTAGCATTTAAAAAACCTTAGAAATTCACTGAAAAAACCATAGGTTTCAGGCACGTTATAGTTAGAAATTAGCATTTAAAAAACCTTAGAAATCCACTGAAAAAACCATAGGTTTCAGGGGCGTTATAGTTAGTTGGACATTTCACTTGTACAAAACCATAGAAATTCCCCCGTTATAGTTAGTTCAGCTAACTATAACTCGCGCGCCCGCAATACACTGCTGATGACGTCACATATTACATCACTCATGACATGGTCAATGACATCACTGATGACATCTCAAATGACATCACTGATGACATCACTGATGACATCATCCAGTGAATGTGTGTTTTTCTGAAAATTAAATATGTTTTATATATGTATATCTCAAGGTTGATGGAAGAATAAATGGGTATATAAGTGTCTAAATGGATGATTTTTTTGTAAAATTTATTGTATAACTGACTAAGTGTATCTTAGTGAATACATGGGTTAGTGAGTAATGTTTAAATATGAAAATATCTGTATCAGTCTCTCACTTTGTGTATAAGTGGCTGCATATGTTGGTGAGTAGCTACATGAGTGTCTATATGGGTTATTAGTTGGTTTTTTGAGTATCAGTATGAGTGTCTGAGTGTCTGTATTGTTCGGTGGGGGGTATTACTTAGTGCATAGATGCATGAATGAGTGACTCACTGTTTGTATGTGTTGAAGACAGCATGTGTGCAGGACTGTATAGGTGGATGAGTATGTGTATGGGTGTGTTAGTGAGTGAATGACTGTCTCAATAGTGTCTTTATGAGTAACTACATATGTTTTAAACTAGTATATGTGAGTATTGGTGTATATAAGTGAATATATGTGAGAGTGAGAGATGGAAGAGTTCCTGTACAAATAAGTAGGTGTTTCTATAAGTGATTGTTTAAGAGAGTAAGTATGTTTAAGGTTCTTTAGAAGTAAGTGTGGTAGTGTGTGTATAACTGTATATGCAAGTAAATGGATGTTTGATACTTTGTTTGCATGTGTGACTATGTGTGTGAGTAACTCTATGGATGAGTGGCAGTGTGTAACAGGATGTATAGGTGTATGAGTACATATGATGAGTGAGTACATGTATGAGTGACTGTATAGGGACTGTTGGTGAATGAGTGGATGTGTGTGTAGATCTTGGAATTACTGAATAGGTGTGTTGTAACTGGTATTGGTATGTCCATTGTTTTGAAAATGTTAGTTTGTATTTTTGAGTGTGTGTATCAAAGGTTATATTAGGGT
>CAWUFW010032971.1:0-13055 GCA_963921515.1 Calotriton arnoldi | reverse complement strand
CATATCTCTCTCTCTCTCTCTCTGGTAAAGTACCTATGTCATCCGAAGCACCTTTCTGATGTAAAGAACCTCACTCTTGTAAAACATCTCTGTCATGTAAAGCACACCTCTTCTATAAAGTACCCCTCTTGTCTAAAACACCTCACTCACCCGAAGCACCCCTCTTCAGGGTCAGACTGAGACAGAAAATAGGCTTGGGAACCAAAATAAAAATGTCCCCTATTATGAACAAGAGAGCTGAAAAAGTGTCCCATGAATAAAAATTGGGGCAATTTTGAACTTGTAAAAGTCACACTGTATGGATATTTTGCAGGGTATGGAAGACTGCATGCACTTGAGCTTGCTGCAGGTAATGTTAGTGGTAATATCAGGGTAATCAACAGTAGAAACAGGCCCACAAAGAGCCAAAAAAACACCTTCACAGTGACATGTCAAATCACCCCTTCTGGCACTGCTGGTAAGCACCCTTCTCTAAAGCAGCTCTCCCCTCTTACGGATCACCTCTAGTATAGAAGAATTGTTCCTGTAAATAATGTCACTTGTGCAAAGCAGGCCTCTCCTCTAAAACACCTACCACCTCCCTTTGGTAAAACACCTCTGTTCTATAACACACTTGTCTCCTGTATATGCCACTCTTATGTAATGCATTCCACTCCTATAAAGTACATCTACTGTAAAGCACAAACCATGTGAACCACCTTTTATGTAAATAATCCCTTGATTAAAGCATCCCTATCCGGTAAAACACCTCTGGTTTTTAAAAAGCAATCTGCACCTATGAATACCCCCCTCTTGTAATGAGGCCACACAGGATAAAACCACAGAGGTTCCAAGCCGCACATGGTTAACAGATTCCAGTGTTTTGTAGACTTGAGTTTCTCCCTTCCTGACATGCCCCTTTATTTACCTCGGTTCCAGTCAGAGACAGTGGTCATTCTCTTACTGAACAGCATCTGTGGCTACACTTGGAAGGCACTAGGCAGGCTGGAAGTCGGATTCTTCCATGTTATCTGTAACTCACTTGTGTACAGTGGCGGCTCCTCCATTGGGGCGTGGGGGCGTTGCCCCACTGCTTTCTCGCAGTGCGAGAAGCAGAAACATAAAATGGTAAAACTACCATTTTATGTTTCTGCTTCTCGCACTGCGAGAAAGCAGAAGTGCCTGGTTCGGGGCGGGCGGTCCTGCTCGAGGGCAGGTGGGGAGGGGGGAGTGGCTTGCACCACTCTGAGTGCCCTGACTGTTTGGTCGGCCCTGGCGGCCGATCAAAGCAGTCATGCGCACTCTACATTTTCTCTATGTAGGCTGCATGCAGCAGCCTACATAGAGAAAATGGCCCGGCTGGGGCGCTCTCCGCACCGCCTTACCAATCACAACGCTGCCATTGCAGCGTTGTGATTGGCTTAGGGGAGGGGAGGGAGGCTGCCTAGGCAAAACGCGGCCAGGAGCAGCAGGAGGCAGAAGCTGAGGCGGCGCTGATCTGAGAAAGGTAAGCTTTTTATTTTAATTACTGTCCCCCCCCCTTGCTTGCCGGCCGCGACTGCAATCCTATATGGGTTGCTTTACTTTAGTATTGCTGGATTTATAATAATTTTGAGGACCTGTGCATTACACTCCAAATTCTAAATTGCTTCTTGAGTCTGTCATGGCAACACCGCACGTATTCTTATATCTTTCTAAGTTTACGCGCGCAAATTATGAATTGTATTAAAAGCCTGAGCCTCTCAATCCAGTCTTGTAAAATCTAATGCATTACATTGAGAACACGCGTGTACAAAAGAATGAAGCATTTTTTAATTGTAAAGCATTTCTCAATATTTCTGCATGGCGTCTGTAAAAATTAGAAAGATCATGGAGAAAAGACTACTCAACTGACAAGAAATCAGAATACAGGTCAGCTATCGCGACGTACAAAGCAGAAATAAAAGCAGCCCAGGCCTCCTATTATGAAGAATTTTTTTTAGCATCTGCTAACTCCCCACGAGAAATATTCCTGATTGCAAAAAACGTTTGAAAGTCCCTGACCCTCCGGCGGCTCCTGATTTGCTCGGACGCCGCTGCAATGAATTAGCAGGTTTTTTCTCCACAAAAATCCAAAATATCCTCAGACACCTCCCGCAAACTGATAATGAGCACCTTTCCAAGCTTTCTGTCTTAGAACAGCAGAATAATAACCACCTCCTAGAATCATTCACTCCACTTACCAAGGATTCTTTCCTTCCCATTCTAGCCTCTGTCAAGAGTGGGTCACCCCTTGACACGGCCCCACTCAACATTCTGAAGCTGGTAGCACCCACGGTTGCCCCTACCATTATTAATTTAATCAATGCCTCATTAACATCTGGCACAGTCCCCTGTGACTGGAAAAAAGCAATGGTGAAAGCCTTATTAAAAAAACCTCACCTGGATCCGATTGAATTGAGTAATTACCGCCCCATTTCGCTACTCCCCGGAATCAGCAAAATCGCGGAAAAATATGTCAACCGCATACTCTCGGCTCATCTAGAGGCCCATAAAAAGCTCCACCCCTCACAAACAGGCTTCCGCCCCTGTCAAGGCACTGAAACCGCCTTGATAGCGGTAGTGGAAGAGTCAAGAAAGATTCTTGATTATGGAGGATCCTCTGCTATAATCCTCCTGGACCTAAGTGCAGCCTTTGACACGGTGAACCACCGCACGTTGGTCCACCGTCTCAAAAAAATGGGAGTGTCAGGCACCGCCCTATCATGGTTACAATCCTTCCTGGAAGAAAGATACTTCCAGGTATTTGAAGGCAACATCCTATCCAATCCGCTCCCCCTGCAATGTGGAGTTCCCCAGGGCTCGTCCCTGAGCCCCACTCTTTTTAATGTATATATGGCCCCTCTAGCAGACATCGTATCCCCCTTTGGAATCCGCAAAGTCACGTATGCGGATGACACCCAGCTAGTCGTAGCCCTAAACCAGGCTGAACAGTCACCCACGGATCTGTGCTCCTGCCTAAAGGAGGTCGCCAGCTGGATGAGCTCATCTCACCTAAAGCTCAATGGTGACAAAACAGAGCTCATGTTGCTGGGCAACCAGGCAAGTTTCAACTCGAGCACTATGTGGCCGACATGTATGGGTCCGGCTCCCACGCCAAAAAGGGAGATAAAAAGCTTGGGCATCTGGCTGGACCAAGATCTCACTTTTAGAGCCCAAGCGAGGAAGACCGCCGCCACGTGCTACGGTCTGCTCAGAACCACCCGTAAAATACTTCCCTTACTACCCTGCCATTCGAGAAAGCTGTTGATCCAGGCCCTAATCCTCTCTAGGCTGGATTATGGTAACGCTCTTTACCTAGGTGCCCCTAACTCAGTCATCACTAAACTGCAAACCGTACAAAATGCGGCAGCAAGATTGCTCACAGGCACAAATAACCGCTGCTCAGCAAAGCCGGCCCTTCGGTCCTTTCACTGGCTTCCAGTGCAGAAGAGGATACACTTTAAAGCTCTCTGCACCGTGCTCAAGTCTCTGCAAGGAAAAGGCCCACCTATTATTGAAACCTTGATCAGACCTTACAAGGCCACCAGACAACTTCGCTCGGACGAGCTCCACCTGGCTGTAGTACCCAGAATTAAAAGGGTCAGAACAGGTGGTCGTCTTTTTTCCTACAATGCCGCCAAGCTCTGGAACTCTCTACTGCTCTCCATCCGTAAGGAATCTAACCACCTTGTGTTCCGGAAACAACTTAAAACTTGGCTATTCCCATAAAACCCCCCCAGCCCCTCTACCATCCGCTGCAGCGCTGGGATGCCTCCGGGTAGCCATGCGCTATATAAAAGCATCTTTCATTCCATCCTACCCATGCTGCACGCGGTGGCTGGCGCTCCCTGTGAAGTTTGTAGCTTGTCAAACGGTAGTGCAGAAAACACGCGGGCGTCTTCCCGCCACAGCCCGAGAGCGGCCTCTCCTGCAGAGCCCAGCTTACCTCAGCCCCGTTACTCATCCAACCTCTGCCCCTCCTCCGCACCCTGCGGGCCAGGCAGCCAGCCAGGCACACGCTTCATTTTTGCTTTCCTTTCTCTGTCACGACCCTGGAGCTCTCCCCGTTGACCTCAGACCCCAAATACTAATCTGTGTCAACAGACCCTTATTTTTACGAAAACACAGACGGCTGTTCTGCATGTGGCTGGTGCTTGTGCTGGGGAATCCTGCGCCCGCTTCCCTCTGTCCCGTGTCCACTTCCAAGAGTGACAAGCGGTGGAACCCCCCCCCCCTCCCCTAACTAGGTTCTAGGAGATGCGTTGGAGTTTTCAAGTTTTCCACATCATATGAAATGTTCCCTACGAGATCAAACTGTTCTGGGGTACATCCTGCGGGACGTTGTCTGTCATTTGCAGGCTGTTGTTTCCAATCTGGTTAGCATGGCTCAGCTGGTTAATGTTCCTGCAGAGATCTGCGCGTAACATGCATGGTTAACACGACACAGTTAATATTGCTGCTGCTGTAGATTGCAAAGCAGTCTGCCTGTGGAGGGTTTTCATCCGGTTATCACAGCTGAGCTCTGTCTGTAATCTGGTTGCTGGTTTCAATCTGGTTAACACGCTTCATCTCGTTAAAGTTGTTGCCATAGAGATCTGTCTGTAATCTGCAGGTTGCTGGTTCTATTTACATTCTACAGAGTAAAGGACCTTGCAGTCCTTACGGTCGATCGGTCTCAGTAAAGAAGAGGAACACAAAAAACATAAAAATGGCATCACACAGAAATCGGAGTTAAACCGCCACGTCAATTCAGAAGCAAATTTGGGCATATACACGAGCAGCTAAAGTGCAAATTCGACCATGGAATAGAGAAAAAATTAAGCTACAGCGAAAAAATACTTCAATCGTAGTTTTTTTGTTGAAAGTTGAAAATGTAGCTTTGCTCGTGAGCATTCATTTATCAGTGTATGATGTAACTTGGCGATTGGAGTCACTCTGACTTAAATAAATTGTGAAACTGGTTGTGTGCACTTTGGACTCTTCATCCCCACGTTCTCAGGTCCACGTAATAGGCCTGCTTGCTCTCCATGCAGATCGCCGTCGCTATGGAATAGTTTACTCTGAAATGGCGCTCGCTGTGAGACTTGATCACGCGGGCCGAGCCGTACATTTTTCCTCCAGTTCTTTTGACATGCAATTATAAGTGAACTGATCTTGGGTGTGAGCATTTAAGCAGTAAATAGAGAGCAATTAGCATTCCAATTACTGCTGCAGGTGGACAACAAAACGCCCCAGCAACAATTTAAAAGCTGCGAAGTGTTATTAACTGGCTTCTGGGAACTGAGTGTTAGAAAATTTGAGCATCACTTTACCTCAAATATTCTATTTGGGCGGACAATAACCTTAAATAGGGCTAGCTTTAATGGAGGGAAATATTAAACGCTACTTGTGAAAATAAAAGTATACGTGCGGATATTTCCACAACATACTCTGTTTAAACTGTCCAATCAAAAACTCTGCTTATGTGAGGTGTGACGCAGCCTTTAAGTGTTTAGTGTATATCGCGAAGATTAGTTTACATCTAATATACCTCAAATTGTTTGGCAAGTAATTCTGTAAAGGTTTTGCTGGTCGGAGGGAGTGGGTTGGTTCTGTGAAAAGAAAATTGTGATCACTAACACTTCACTTCAACGCCTGTGTCCTTCTGAAAATTGGCAGTAATGACAGCAAGTTGTGCTGCGGAGGACGTGGCAGCATATCAAAGAGTGCCATTAGCGAGGGAGTGTCTTTGGCATCCATGAAGTGTGGAGACGAATTTTGCAGCATTGTCTGGCTACTCCCAGAGATGTGTTCGCCAAGCCACCTCTTTCTCAAATTTGCTTGAAAATGCACCATTTGCCCACTCTTTTTTCAAAATTTTCTCGGGGGGAGAACCCCCCCCCCCGATCCCCCCATAGGTGGTTCGGGCGCGCTCGCAACGCTCGCGCGCCGCAGTATTTACGCCCCCACCCGATCTCCCCAAAGGAGGTTCGGGCGCGCTCGCAACGCTCGCGCGCCGCAGTATTTACGCCCCCTCACCACTTTCAAATGTCACCAGCCGCCACTGCTTGTGTAACCGTCTCTTACTGGGCTGCACAGAGGCAGCGTAGAAATGAGTCTTTCATAATTAAGCAGGGTTATATGACCCCTGGAAGACAGCAGCACACATCCGCTGGGAGAGTCTACCTAGATTGTAACAATTTTGTAACAAATGCATCTGCGCTTCGTGAAGAACCAGCAGCAGCAGATTTGTAAATGCTCCTGGCAACAATGCCCTTATGCTTGCTCTGTGCATGGCTGTGCAAGTTAGGTGTGCCAAAAAATGCTGATTTCTTTCTTATTTTGATTATAGCTCCAATTTTAAATACAGGTAACATTTCAAAGTTTATTTATTGTATTTCCCTACTTGGTATTTTCCTGCTGGAGCTTCTGTTGCCTTTTCCCCTCCATCAGGCTCAGAACAGTTCCCAGAGAAATCTTTTGAGCACAAGACAACCTGTTTACATACAATCCATTTCAGAGCAGGCTTCCTTACCCTATGTCCCCATTGGCTTCCCCCTACCCTTTGTTTGGTAAGAAACAATGTGTACACGGCCATGTGACTGATTAGCCACGGCCATGTGACTGATTAGCAGCAGTCTTTTAATTTCCCAGGGTAAATCTAAACAGAGCTGCAAACTCCGTTTTTCTTCCCTATCTGATGCACCACGCCTGCTTCCTCTGAGGCCAGGGGTCGTAAGGGCAGTGCCAGGGGTCGCAAGGGGCAAGCCAGGGGTCGCAATAGCGAGCTGTGGCAACCCAGAATTGACATCCATGATGTGTTCAGGGATAACAATGGCAGCCTGCGCATTGTGCCCACCTTACTTATGGCGTGCTGCATGCACAAGATTTTTCACTTTTTTTTTTAAAGCTTCATGATTTTTCCTCAAATCTCGTTTGCATTTCGTTTTTTAATTTTTCATTCCCTTCTTCTTTCTTAAGCTCTTGATCTTTCACCCTTCTCATCTTTCTTCTCTTTATAAACGTACGCTCTCCTCCTCCATTGTTAATATTTGATTTTCAATCTCATCTGTCTACCTTTGGACTCTTTATCGGTCTTCTCTTTAGATTGTTCACACTACTTTTCTTCGTTTGTATTTTCAAAATCATGTTCCATCTTCACTGTTATTAATCCTTCTCTCCCTTTTAAACATTTTCAAGATTTCACCCTCATTTTCCACTTCATTATTTGTATTTCTTACCCTCATCATGTGTCTCCTGTTTTGTATTGCTCGATCTCCTCTTCCACCATTAAGTACTTATTTCTCATTCTTCTGTTTACATTTTACTCTAGTACTATGAGCACACACTGGTAGCGTACAGTGCTACTGTCTCATTCACTCTCTGAGTTTTGTTAGAGTCACTACCTGCAAGGCACCTGGGCTTGAGGGATAAGAGCTACTAGCTAAAAAGCTGAAGTTGCATTAGTGCTTCTACTTGCATGTTTTTCATGTCATAATGCCAAAACTTCAGATAATTGAATTACAAGTTGTTTTGTTGGCTCTATTCCACTGTCCTAAAAATAAGTGCTTTCTAATATAAACAAGCATTTACAATGCAATAGGTCTCGCAATTGCGAGATTTTGAGGTATTGGCATTGTAAATGGCGATGCCTTTTATAATATTAAAAGGCATTGTCATTTACAATACCAATAGGTCAAACTTCGCCAAAAGCAAGACCTATTGTATTGCAGAGCGTGGTGTCCGTTAAGGGGACGCCGCGCTCACCATTAAAGTAAAAAAACTCAGAGCGCGGTGTCCCTGAAGCGGGCACCACGCTCACCAGTAAAGTTAAAAAAGAAGAGAGAGAAACAGCGCAGTGTCCCTGAAGCAGGCGCCGCACTCAACAGTACATTTAAAAAAGAAACAGAGCGCGGTGTCCCTGAAGCGGGCGCCGCGTTCACTAGTAAAGTTAAAAAAAAAAAAATTTAACTGAGCACGGTGTCCCTAAAGCGGGTGCCGCGCTCAGCATGCAAGTTTATTTAAAAAGAAAAGACAGGTAAAAGAAAGCACGGTGTCCCTGAAGCAGATGCCGCTTTCTTCTTAAAAGTAATAAAAAAAAGTGTTGCCATTGTACTGTGGAGGTAGGGGGCAGGCACTTTTAAAGTTAGAGTGGCATAGCGCTCAATACGAAAGTGGCCGCCATTGTCCTGTGTGGGGGCGCTGCAAATACAACAAAAAGCAGCCGTCATTGTCCCCGTTTGTCGGCAATAAACTAAATAGTGCTCACCTACTTATAACGCACACCGAGTAACAAGCCAAGTAAAAGTGCCAGCCGCCATGGGAGGTTACAAATGAAGACCAGGCGGTACTAAGGAAGGAGTAACAAGCCTATTTACGAATCAGAAGCCAGCATTTATGAAGGGCAATGACACAAGCCAATGAAAAATATGGGCGGAGAGTGGGCGGGGCTTCAAATGCATACTCCAATACAGCATGCCTCGCAGAGCAGCGCATGTACGCTGACTCCAGGCTTGCCCTAAAAATAAACAACTCATTGATGAATTAAGCTTAGTACTTGAACGGGATGGATCCCAGGATATGAAAGCTGTATCATCAACTTCATGGTTATGTCTTTGAACACAAACTACTGAGGGGTCGATTCCGATTCGGGCCGGAAAACATACCGACCGACTCGGTATGGGAATTTAGTCCGACCGACACGTACCGGCGCTGCCCGACCTGCGTAGTACGATGAAATGCATGTGAATCACGACCGACTCGTACGGAACACAAGCCGAACGACCGAACCGCACGGAAACCAGCTATCCGGCCGGGAAACCACGCGAATCGAACCGACCGACACGCACCAGGAATGAACCCGACCGAAACGTACCCGCGATCTCCGACCCGCGCAGTACGATGCAATGCGTGGAAAACCAGACCGAGTCGCACGGAGCCCAAGCCGTACGACCGACACGCATACAAAACCCAGCCGAAGCAACCCAATACTCCGCGACCGACGCGTACGCCGCATATGAAACCTAGCAGAAACACAGCGTGAACGACTCAGAGAAGCTCGCACGAGACAACTGCAGCGTCCTACTCGGTCAGAAGAACGTCTCCTACATGCACAAAAAGTACAAAGGAAAAAATACAAAAAAAAGGGCCAAGCAAGCAATTACAAAGCCAATAAATACTGGGGGGGGAAACATGGAACAAAGACACACCCACAACTCCACCCATATAAAGGCCACAAATCCCTACCATGATCCTTTGCAAATTCAACTGACCTGCCAGCACAGAACACCATCAGACAGCAACCACAGACACACTCACAGCTCATCCATCACACAAGCCACACACCATTAGCACCTCAACAAATAGCACCCTCACATACACCCAGCAAAACCTACACTCACACACCCTCACTTGCACACCCACACACACATCAATCACCACCACCACCCATCACCATGCCCCCAAAGAAGAATCCAAAGTTCCTAGACAGTGAATTGGAAGTCCTGGTAGATGAGATCCTCAGGGTAGAGCCACAGTTGTTTGGTACATTGGTCCAACAGACCCCCATGTCGCAGAAAACCAAGATGTGGGAGAGGATCGTCGACAGGGTGAATGCACAATCACCATGTTTGCGCACAAAGGAAGACATCCAGAACAGGTGGTATGATGTGCGCAGGAGGGTCAAGGACCTACTAAAGAAGGATTACGTCTTGAGTCAGTGCACCGGCAGTGGCCCTCCTGCCAAACCACTATACCTCAGGCCCTGGGAGGAGAAGGTGCGGGCCATCCTACCACCAGAGAGCGTATATGGACTATCAAACATCCCAGAGCCTGGTGAGTACACAACAAATATACACAATATTGTGTGACAATACACACACATCACTGTCAAGGGGATAGTCAAACCATGCACCCTTAGCAAATCCACAGCAACCAAAAGATAATCATCCCAAGATGTGTATGTTAGTCAGATAAACACAATACATGCCATTTCATAGTGATATGTAACTGTGTCATGACATGTACAAACCCAACAACAAATAGAGTTGGCAGTGGCACAAATCTAACCAACAAACACAGTCAGATATTTAGCCACCACTAGAACACCACCTCACAGGGAAGCTCACTGAAAGGAAGGAATTCTGTGTATGCTGGTGAAGTCAGTGTAGCCAATAGCATGATGGGAGTTGTAGTCACAGATATTGCTCACCCTCACAATTGGCTCATCAACACCACCCTGAACCATGCTCACATCACAGGGAGTGGAAAACAACTGACAAGGTGGCTGACACTGGGTACTGCTGTGGGGAGCACAAGGCCCTGCTGGGAACTGTGCACCAACAAACAACAGGACCACACTGTCAGCCATCTTGCGATTGCTGTCACACTCACACACAGTGAAGTCCACTCAAAAGGAAGGAAGTATGGGCATGCTGGGAAGGGGGGTGTAGGCAATAGCATGATGGGAGTGGTAGTCACAGATATTGGTCACCCTCACAATTGGCCCATCAACACCACTCTGAACCATGCTCACATCACAGGGAGTGGAAAACAACTGACAAGATGGCTGACACTGGGTACTGCTGTGGGGAGCACAAGGCCCTGCTGGGAACTGTGCAACAACCAACAGCAGGACACCACTGACTGACATCCTGAAAGCCAATTTGCACTCCCTGCAATAGAAGCACGTTCCATGGTGGGATATCTGGCTGGGTGGGAAGGAGGACTGACAGCTCTGACCATATTTACAAGCAGCTTTTCTCACACACCCCCTTAACACAAACTCCACACAACTCACCTGGGAGAATGCAATGCCTCACACTCTAATTAAATATCCCACAAAGAACCACCACCCTGGGTTATGCTGTGTGAAGCACAGGGACACTCTTGGGACTTGTAGCCAAACAAACGCCAGGACAACACTGTCAGCCATCCTTTCAGCACAGGCACACTACCCCACAGGGAAGCAGAGTCAAAAGGAAGGAAGTATGGGCATGCTGGGAAGGGGGGTGTAGGCAATAGCATGATGGGAGTGGTAGTCACAGCTCAACATCCCCCACCCACATGGCCCAGCAAGCTCACACTGAAGCATGCACACCTCACAGGGAATGGAAAAGAACTGACAGGATGGCTGAAACTGGGTACTGCTGTGTGGAGCACAAGGCCCTGCTGGGAACTGGGCACCTACAAACAACAGGACCACACTGTCAGCCATCTTGCCATTGCTGTCACACTCACACACAGTGAAGTCCACTCAAAAGGAAGGAAGTATGGGCATGCTGGGAAGGGGGGTGTAGGCAATAGTATGATGGGAGTGGTAGTCACAGCTCAACATCCCCCACCCACATGGCCCAGCAAGCTCACACTGAAGCATGCACACCTCACAGGGAGTGGAAAGCCACTTCTAAGATGTCTGACAATGGCCCTCTGTCGTGGGGAGTACCAGGCCCTGCTGGGAACTGGGCACCAACCAACAGCAGGACACCACTGACTGACATCCTGAGAGTCAACCTGAACCCACTGCAAGGGTGGCATGCTTCATGGTGGGATAACTGGGCTGGGGGAGAAGGAGGGCCGGATGTCCACCAAATACAACCAATGCTGTTCATGTACACACCTCAACATTCACATTGAAATGCTTCAGGTTTGCAGGACAATGTGCTACACCAATATCAACCTCTGACTGTGACAACTTAGGACAATGCAATGTACAGGCCCGCATCCAGAGGTACAGTCACAACTGTCAGGTGTGTGAACCATTGATGCCTGTAGAAACATAACATACATTGTGTGTCTCTTCCAAAAACAGGTGATGATGGGGACACAGCAGCAGACGATGAGGAGTCCCTGTCCCAGGCTCTGGGGGACACTGAGCTCACTGGTGTGGAACAGCCTCTGCCCTCCTCGGATGGCGAAGACCTACCTGGCCCCTCCGGTGTGAGTCATCATGCAGCACCAGCAGGACCAACATCTGCACCCCCTGCACCCACCCCTCCAACAACTGCCAACACACAGACCACCCCCGCCGACACGGACAGACCAAGGACCACCGATGACAACAGCACAGGGACCCCGGCCCAACGTGGAGCAACGGACAACAACCCCAGTAACAACCCCCAAGGGGGCCTAGGGTCACCTGTGCGTGCCACCGCAGGTCCCGCACGTGTCGCCAGGGGTGGTGGGAGGGGTGGTAGACATAGGTCGCTGTTTGCAGAGGGGTCTGGACTGCATGATGACCCACAACTGGTACGCATTGCTGATGCGTACCAGAATAGCACCGGAGAGGTCAGCCAGGTAGTGGGGATCCTCAAGGACATTCAACAGCAGCAGGCTGCTCATCATGCCCACTTGGACTCCCACATATCCCATGTGGAGACACACATGTCTCGCATGGAGTCCAAGTGGGACACATTGCAAGAACTGACAGCGGTGCATAGGGACATATTGACATGCCTCCGCCAGAATAGCACCAACATGGCCACACCTCCCTGTGTGCCCACAACATCTGGTGCTGCAACAACTGCAACTGCCACAGGGAGGGAGGAGGACTCTGGCGGAGAGTCCCCTGCACCGCAGCAGCCTGCACGTGAGGGTCCCCCCAAAGAAGAGGGGTCGTCCGAGGAAGGAAAACTGAGAGGCCGATGCCCATGTACATCCCCCAGGAACCCAACACCTGTTCTGGAAATTCTCCTTTGTGTGCAAACTGTTCACCCTGTCGAATGCAACACAACTCTCCCACATGACATGGGGAGTTTAAGTTGGCCCAATGTATCAGATGACTGTTGACTTTACTCAGGACATTTCTGCTACCAAGACTTCCAACTCATCTGGGAACTTTGGATTACAATCCCAATGTACAGCACCCACCATCCTGTGCACTATACTCACACATGTATGTAAATAAAGTCACTAATACACCATACTTGCCTCTGTTGTGATTCCAACGTGGTTTCTGTCATGGAGATGATGATCTGCTAAATGACACTGTGCATGCTAACTGCTACAGCAAGTTCAACACCGTCATGTGAGTCCAGACAACACACATCCCAAAGTGAAGCACAGGTTTATTACACATT
>CAWUFW010032970.1:0-13062 GCA_963921515.1 Calotriton arnoldi | reverse complement strand
ATGACAATGCTATGCATAAGTGCTGACTGCACTCATCTTTCGTATTGGAGAGTGGTTATTGAAAATTGTGGAAGCGGGCCACAAACATCTATCTATCTCAAATGGTGTCTTGTGTCGTGAACAAGACTATATAGTAGCCAAAAACTCGTCGACTTGGCTGAAATATAAAAAGAATAAAATGCACTGAAATCAGCTTCTTCATTGCCAGCGCCTTGTTTGTAGTGAAAATGGAGGCTTGTTGTTGCTCTCACTTCATATTTGTATGGCCTAGATGACAGATTTTAACCGTGACAGCGCCGGATCAGTCTTTTTGAGATCAATAAAATGAGAGCCATAAAACTGAGCTATAGTGACATCTTTTTTTGTGAATCGCTGGAAGATACCATAACCGTAATACCAAGCGTTCTATAAATAAACATGCTATTATAATCATTTCTTCTTGCTCAATTTTAAAGTGCCTCCTAGTGAGACATTCACATAATTAATAGCTGCTGTCGCGCTGTCATGAGGGGTAGCTTCTTACTAGCAAGCGATCATTACAATAGTCACACATTATGAACACAGAACAAACCTCACATTGACCTCCAGTGCTTTGTTATCTCCAGGTGAGAGGTAGCAGGAAAGAACAAAGTAAAAGAAGTACACAATTTAAGCAGGATGCAGAGATGTTGGCAGGATGAGACAAGATTGCTGAAGTGTTCCTGGATTCTCTGATCCTGATCCCCCTCTGCAATGTTGGTGGAAAGTAACCACCCCGACCTGTTCATTTGGTATACCTCAACACATCTGGGGACAAGGAAAGTATGATACAGTCCGATTATGCCAATATGTCTGGTTATGTGCTCTTGTGACTGCTAAATTCGCTGATCTCTACACTGACTGCTCTGGTACTTCAGTGCTACGAGTCCTCAGGACGGACAATACTCCAAAATGGACTTCCAGCGTGGCTATCTTATGTTACTGCTGCCTAGGCTAAGGCACAAGGCTCATGGGAACTAGGAAGCTTTCCACAAGAACCAGCAGGCAGCCACAGCCAAACACAGACTTGTTATGCCCATTGACAGGGTGCGAATAACAAAAAATGATAGAAATTGTTGAAGGCCACAACCTGCAAGGAAGTATCACTAGAAACAAATCAACAAGCTGGACAGGAAAATCAGTCCACAGTACAGTCAAATGAAGGCGTGGGGCCCCTGTTGAAGCCATTAAAGGAGAGGCCCAACCAAGGCATGAGTGGGGACAGCCGAAAGTACTTCTGAGAAGGGAGCCTGCACTAGCTAGCCAACAGAAGATGTTACTGCCTGATGCAGAGAACAGGCTTCGAGCTCCCATCAATATTCTAACAGACAGTGATAAGAGTCATAACGTTTGTGTATTAAGCAATAACTCAAATGATTCAAGTGTTGGGGCCAGAGAATCAGAAACCGTTTATAAGTTTGGCGAATCTCAAAGTAAAAGAAGTACTAAGTCCATTGGTCCCCAACCCAAAAACTCAGATGGATGGAAGGTAACAGGCAAGGCTGCAGGGAAAATAGGAAATATGATATCCAATGCTGCACATCCTGAATCCCTAACACAAAGGACTAAGAGGGTTATACATGAAGAGATTGGAGACTCTACATAGCTTGCAGACCTCGGGTGAATCAGAAAGCAAGTCCACGCAGGTAGAAACAGGAAAAGGGCCTGAAAATAAATTTTATGTGAAGCTGTTCCTCTCACTTTCTGACAAGCCTCTGTATGAAAAAATATCCATGTATTTCAGAGCCATGAGTGTAAAGTTAAAAGAAATGGAAGTGAGAATAGAAGAAACTGAGACAGTGACAGCACAGGCTTCACAAGTGGTCGAGGCTCATGATGAGATAGGACTGTTAAATATACGGTGAAAGTTGCAAGACTTTGAGAATTGGCAAATTAAAAATGACCTCAAAGTCTTATGATTAATGGGAGGAACTGAAGAGAGAGACCCAATGAAATGCATCGTTAAACTATTTCAACTTCTCTTTCCAGACCTCACTGAATGGATTTTAATATGCAAGTACAAAGGGCACAGAGCTACCACGGCAGATGAATGAAAAATTACAGAAAGCAACCAGTAGCATTGGGAGAGAACCTGTAAGTCCTAGAGCAATACGTATCACCATTTTCAACTTTCTTTTATGTCAGCAGTGTTTTCAAAAAGCACATCCCAACAATTCTATACAAAGTAGATGTCTGCTCCTTTTCTGTTGGCACAGACTTCGCCCACAACACTGTTGAAAGGTGCTGGTGACAAAGGCAGATCGTTACTAATTTGCGTCCTTGGTGATCAACCTGCATCCATAGTAAATCTAAGATCAAAGTACAGGAATTACTGTGGAACACTAGTCAGATAGATGGAGGATCTTGCAGAGCTAAGAAGAATGCAGTTCTTACCACGAGGACTGATGTAGCATACCTAAGATTCATAAATCATAAAACTTTGGGTTTGCACATGGTTATGGGCGTTGTAGAAAAAAATAAAGGTCAAGGGAGAGAGAAGAAAGGGGACCAACCTGGAAAACTGTAGAGGCCATGTATTACAGCCAAGGTGCGGATGATTTCCTTGATGTAATGAAGTGATGAAAGAAGTGTGGTACAGTGAAGCAAAGGCCTGGGTGGTAGAGAGGGAATGGGGTCAGTATGGCTGGTTAGATGGAGAGCACCAAGTAAATGGGGGGAAAAATAATAAAACATAGAGAGGGGTGGGGTCAGAGTAACTGGTTAGATGGGGAGCACCCGGGGAAATGGGGATAAAAGAATAAAACAAACATCCATATTTACCTAGAGATCAGTAGGTGATGCACTCTTACAAGTCAGTGAGGCAGGGTGACTCTGGGGATTTTTTCCATCTCAACCTAAAAGGTTAAATGAATTATTAGTCACCAAAAGAAGGTTGGGGCTACTATTGTTTACCTTCTAGAGAATCACATTCTGGCAAACGAACTTAATTTTTGCAAACCACTTCGTTATCATGTTTTAGCCTTTATTTCTCAGAATGCTTCTATTCGGAATGTGGCTACAGTGGTGAAGCAAAATTCCCCCAATCTTAAGTAATATTTGTGGCACATGGGCCATTGTCCAATTCAAAGAGCCTCAACAGTGTTTTGTAATATGTGCGGATTATGGCCCAAATTATGATCAACTACAAATATTAGATTTTTTCATTGCTTAGCTGGTCACATGTAAGGGACATTCAATTTGTGGAATTTGTAACTTCACACTGAATCAATAAAAAAGAAAGGCATCCAGTGTGAGGAAATGTTAGGGCTTCAATTTTACACCTTGTACATATATGTAGCCCAGTTAATCTCTATGATTCATTAAAGGGGAATGATCCAGGCTATATGTTCTATTCCCATCCAGACAATCGTGTTCCTCCATCAATATATTTCTATGCTCAAATTAAATTATTATCTGCATGTTCAGCAGCTCCCTCTGTCCAAAAGCGATGACGGCTCCCGCAGGAGGTGGGGGGCCAGCAGGGACCGTGGGGGCCTTCAGGCTCCTCCCACGGTCCCCAATGTGAAAAAAACTGTGTGCTCTGGGTGGGACCGGGGCACCCGGTATTGTGGGCAGGCCCTGGGAGATGGGGTCCCCGGGGCCAAGACGGCCCAGGAGGTTGGCCCGCAGCCCCCTCCCTTGTTTTATAAATAAAAAAATAGCAGAACCCCGGGGGATGGGACCCCGGGGCCAAAATCGGCCCAGGAAGGTGGGCCACACGGCACCCCTTCTTTTATAATAAAAAAAAAGAAAATGCTACCGGCACGACACTGGAGGTCCTGCCCTCTCTCGGCGCCCTGCTTGTGGGTGGATTACATCCCCTTGCCTCCTGAGGTCCTCAAAACTAAAGTGAACTTCTTCCCCCAACCAGTAGTGTGCTAGGAGGCGTGTTTGCAGAGTGGTGGAGAAAAGGGGCGTGGCCTCTGATGACCTCCCAGCAATCCTGCTGTGTGGGTCTTACTGGAGGTAAAAGGAGGGGTAGTTGGCCCCACGGACCCTCAAGCACCAAGGGGACTTCATCCTCCAACTAGTAGTGTGCCAGGAGGTGCGTTTGCAGAATGGTGGAGAAAGGGGCGTGGCCTCAGACAACCTCCAGCAATCCTGCTGTGTGGGACTTACTTGAGGTAACAGAAAGGGTAGGTGGCCCCCAAGGATGCCCTTCCGCTCCAACTACCCCTCCTGTTACCTTCAGTAAGTCCCACACAGCGGGCTTGCTAAGAGATCTTCGGAGGCTATGCTCCCTTTCCCCACCACTATGCAAATGCAGCACCTGGTGCACTACTGGTTGGCCGTTATAGTTAGTGAGCTAACTATTACTCGCGTCTCCTGCAATGCACTGCTAATGACGTCACATATTACATCATAAACTTTTTTAAAACACACAGTCACTGGATGATGTAATTAGTGATGTAATCAGTGATGTCATCAGTGGTCATTTGAGATGTCATCAGTGATATCACTGACTTTGTCATCAGTGATGTAATATGTGAGGTCATAAACAGTGCATTGCGGGGGCGCAAGTTACAGTTAGCTCACTAACTATAATGGCCAAATTTCACTGGTTTTATACCAGTGAAACCTGAGCCTAACTATAACATCCCTGTGAGCCTAACTATAACGTCCCTGTAACCTTTGTTTTTTTTCAGTGTGTGTGTATATATATATATATATATATATATATATATATATATATATATTATCTACTGGCGGTCGCCAGTAGATAGTTATAGTTAGGACCTATTTTCCATAGGAAATCCGCAACATTCTATTCCCAATAACTTTGGCGCCGGTTGACAAATCTTCACAAAATTTTCAAAACTTATGGCCCGCTCCGGTCCGCTCCTATCTTGAAAGTTTCGGGGTGATTCGGCAAGCGGGGGCTGAGAAAAAAGGGGGTCCCAAAACATGTTTTCCCCATGCAATTTTCCATAGGAACCTTTAGTCGCAGCTACAGCCCGAACTGCTGAACGGAATTACACCAAATTTGGCAAAAAGGTAGCCCTTGGTTCAGAGTCGTGCCGTTTGGTTAAATGGTGTAAATCCGTTCAGTAGTTCCTGAGAAAATCAAAAGTAAAATCACATATATATCTGGGCGGAGCCTAACCACACATGTCATTGTGAGATCTGATTGGCTGTCAGCACTTCATCCTGGAATTGCTGGCAGCCATCTTGGGACCAATATACATGATAGTACCCCATTGAAATGCATTGTAGTGAATCGAAGATTTTGAGGGTTACCAAAAGGAGAACTATAAAGGGTGATAACAGACTTTAGTTACATTAGAATTCATTTGTTGATGGTACCATACTAATTTCAGGAATTGTGGTGTGTTCTAAGGTGATTTTACCCTGTGAAAAACCTTCTGCTGGGATATCATGTTTGAGAGAAAACTATTTTCACATGCTTGTCCCATAGAGTTTTGGAAGGTGCTCCAGAAGCTAAAATGAGAGCATATTTTTTGTAAATTCACATTATCTTTCTCAGTCATGTGAGAATGAAGTCTGACATTCTCAGTAAAACATGTACATCCAACAAGGGCAGAGACTGTCAGTTGATTCCTTTGTGTTCTACTGCAGCTTCCCAGAGTGTTCTAAAGAACAACTAGAGCACTAACAGCCTTACTTATGACAAAAGTATGGCACACCTGAAGCCATCTTGATTGGAATAAACCGGTAACACTTAAAACATTTAATTTAAAAAGGAACAAAATGATGGGGTTCATTTTGTCATAGAAATTATGGTTAGTGCTGTAGAAAGAAAAATTAGGACATGTTTCAAGTGTGATCTCAAATATCTTCCTGTTATATTTCAACAGGAGCCGCCTGCCAGTTGATGCCTTTGTGTTCTACTGCAGCTTCCCAGAGTGTTCTAAAGAACAACTAGAGCGCTAACAGCCTTACTTATGACAAAAGTATGGCACACCTGAAGCCATCTTGATTGGAATAAACCGGTAACACTTAAAACATTTAATTTAAAAAGGAACAAAATGAGGGGGTTCTTTTTGAAATAGAAATTATGGTTAGTGCTGCAGAAAGAAAAATTAGGGCATGTTTTAAGTGAGATCTCAAATCCTCTTCTATTTCATTAGAAAATTCTGACATGCAGACTGAAACAATCACTTTCAATACCAGCAGCAGACTTCCAGTTAACTCCCTGGTGAGCAGTAGCTTTACTACAGTGATCTAATGAGCAACTAGAGTGCTAACATTCTGAATTTATGGCAAATGTGAGACACATCTGAATGCCTTCTTGATGGAATCAAAGTAAACAACTGAAAGCATTTCCTACTGAGGAGACTGCAGTAAATGAGGAAATTAGGAAACTTCATAACAAAGAAGTCTTCCAAGATGGCCACCAGAGAAAAAAGAGCCCAAATGTAGCACAAATATTACCCAGATGTAGCCCACATATAGCCCAATGACAAAAGTGTGCAAAACACTTTTTATTTTTAGTTTTTTTGCAGTTTTATGTAGTGCAGACTGGTCAGGTATTGGAGCATTGCATCTTAAAACATGACCCCCTACACTACAAAAACACCACTGCACTACCCTAAACCCTAAAACACTACCCCCAGCATGACCCCCTACACTACACAAACACCACTGCACTACCCTAAACCCTAAAACACTACCCCCAGCATGACCCTCTACACTACACAAACACCACTGCACTATCCTAAACCCTAAAACACTACCCCCAGCATGACCCCCTACACTACACAAACACCACTGCACTACCCTAAAACACTACCCCCAGCACGACCCCCTACACTACCCAAACACCACTGCACTACCCTAAAACATGACCCCCTACACTACACAAACACCACTGCACTACCCTAAACCCTAAAACACTACCCCCAGCACGACCCCTACACTACACAAGCACCACTGCACTACCCTAAACCCTAAAACACTACACCCAGCATGACCCCCTACACTACACAAACACCACTGCACTACCCTAATCCCTAAAACACTACCCCCAGCACGATCCCCTACACTACCCAAACACCACTGCACTACCCTAAAACACGACCCCCTACACTACACAAACACCACTGCACTTCCCTAAACCCTAAAACATGACCCCCTACACTACACAAGCACCGCTGCACTACCCTAAACCCTAAAACACTACCCCCAGCACGACCCCCTACACTGCCTGAACACCACTGCACTGCCCTAAACCCTGAAAAATCAGCCCCTGCACGACCCCCTACACTGCCCGAACACCACTACACTGCCCTAAACCCTGAAACACCACCCCCAGCACGACCCCCTACACTGCCCGAACACCACTGCACTGCCCTAAACCCTGAAACACCACCCCTTCACGACCCCCTACACTGCCCGAACACCACTGCACTGCCCTAAACCCTGAAACACTACCCCCAGCAAGACCCCCTACACTGCCCGAACACCACTGCACTGCCCTAAACCCTGAAACATCACCCCCAGCACGACCCCCTACACTGCCCGAACACCACTGCACTGCCCTAAACCCTGAAACACCAGCCCCAGCACGACCCCCTACACATGCCCGAGCACCACTGCACTGCCCTAAACCCTGAAACACCAGCCCCAGCACGACCGCCTACACTGCCCGAACACCACTGCACTGCCCTAAACCCTGAAACACCACCCCCTTCACGACCCCCTACACTGCCTGAACACCACTGCACTGCCCTAAACCCTGAAACACTACCCCCAGCAAGACCCCCTACACTGCCCGAACACCACTGCACTGCCCTAAACCCTGAAACACCAGCCCCAGCACGACCCCCTACACTGCCCGAGCACCACTGCACTGCCCTAAACCCTGAAACACCAGCCCCAGCACGACCGCCTACACTGCCCGAACACCACTGCACTGCCCTAAACCCTGAAACACCAGCCCCAGCACGACCCCCTACACTGCCCGAACACCACTGCACTGCCCTAAACCATGAAACACCAGCCCCAGCACGACCCCCTACACTGCCCGAACACCACTGCACTGCCCTAAACCCTGAAACACCAGCCCCAGCACGACCCCCTACACTGCCCGAACACCACTGCACTGCCCTAAACCCTGAAACACCACCCGTGCACGACCCCTACACTGCCCAAACACCACTGCACTGCCCTAAACCCAGAAACACCATCCCCAGCACAACCCCTATACTGCACGAACACCACTGCACTGCCCTAAACCCTGAAACACTACCCCCAACAAGACCCCCTTCACTGCCCGAACACCACTGCACTGCCCTAAACCCTGAAACATCACCCCCAGCAAAACCCCCTACACTGCCCGAACACCACTGCCCTAAACCCTGAAACACCACCCCCAGCAAGACCCCCTACACTGCCCGAACAGCACTGCACTGCCCTAAACCCTGAAACACCAGCCCCAGCACAACCCCCTTCACTGCCCGAACACCACTGCACTGCCCTAAAACCTGAAACACCACCCCCAGCACGACCCCTACACTGCCCGAACACCACTGCACTGCCCTAAACCCTGAAACACCAGCCCCAGCAAGACCCCCTACACTGCCCGAACACCACAGCACTGCCCTAAACCCTGAAACACCACCCCCAGCAAGACCCCCTACACTGCCCGAACACCACTGCACTAAACCCTGAAACTTCACCCCCAGCAACACCACCTACACTGGCCGAACACCACTGCACTGCCCTAAACCCTGAAACACCACCCCCTGCACGACCCCCTACACTGCCCAAACACCACTGCACTGCCCTAAACCCTGAAACACGACCCCCTACACTGCCCGAACACCACTGCACTGCCCTAAACCCTGAAACACCACCCCCAGCACGACCCCTTACACTGCCCGAACACCACTGCACTGCCCTAAACCCTGAAACACTACCCTCCTGCACGACCCCCTACACTGCCCAAACACCACTGCACTGCCCTAAACCCTGAAACACCACCCCAGCACGACCCCTACACTGCTCGAACACCACTGCACTGCCCTAAACCCTGAAACACCACCCCCAGCACGACCCCCTACACTGCCCAAACACCACTGCACTGCCCTAAACCCTGAAACATCACCCCCAGCAAGACCCCCTACACTGCCTGAACACCACTGCACTGCCCTAAACCATGAAACACCACCTCCAGCATGACCCCCTACACTGCCCGAACACCATTGCTCTGCCCTAAACCCTGGAACACCAGCCCCAGCACGACCCCCTACACTGCCCGAACACCACTGCACTGCCCTAAACCCTGATACACCACCCCAGCACGACCCCCTACACTGCCCGAACACCACTGCACTGCCCTAATCCCTGAAACTCCAGCCCCAGCAAGACCCCTACACTGCCCGAACACCACTGCACTGCCCTAAACCCTGAAACACCAGCCCCAGCACGACCACCTACACTGCCCGAACACCACTGCACTGCCCTAAACCCTGAAACACCAGCCCCAGCACGACCCCCTACACTGCCGGAACACCACTGCACTGCCCTAAACCCTGAAACACCAGCCCCATCACGACCCCTACACTGCCCGAACACCACTGCACGGCCCTAAACCCTGAAACACCAGCCCCAGCACGACCCCCTACACTGCCCGAACACCACTGCACTGCCTTAAACCCTGAAACACCACCCCCTGCACGACCCCCTACACTGCCCGAACACCACTGCACTGCCCTAAACCCTGAAACACCACCCCCTGCACCACCCCTACACTGCCCGAACATCACTGCACTGCCCTAAAACCTGAAACACCACCCCCAGCACGACCCCCTACACTGCCCGAACACCACTGCACTGCCCTAAACCCTGAAACACCACAACCCCGCATGACCCCTACACTGCCCGAACACCACTGCACTGTTCAAAACCCTGAAACACCACCCCCAGCACGACACCCTTTACTGCCTGAACACCACTGCACTGCCCCAAACCCTGAAACACCACCCCCAGCACGACCCCTACACTACCCGAACACCACTGCCCTAAACCCTGAAACACCACCCCTGCAAGACCCCCTACACTGCCCGAACAGCACTGCACTGCCCTAAACCCTGAAACACCAGCCCCAGCACAACCCCCTACACTGCCCGAACACCACTGCACTGTTCAAAACCCTGAAACACCACCCCCAGCACGACACCCTTTACTGCCTGAACACCACTGCACTGCCCCAAACCCTGAAACACCACCCCCAGCATGACCACCTACACTGCCCGAACACCACTGCACTGCCCTAAACCCTGAAACACCACCCCCAGCACGACCCCCTACACTGCCTGAACACCACTGCACTGCCCTAAACCCTAAAACACCACCCCCAGCACGACCCCTACACTACCCAAACACCACTGCACTGCCCTAAACCCTAAAACACTCCCCCAGCACGACCCCCTACATTACCCAAACACCACTGCACTGCCCTAAACCCTAAAACACTCCCCCAGCACGACCCCCTACACTAAACGAACACCACTGCACTGCCCTAAACCCTAAAACACTCCCCCAGCATGACCCCCTACACTACCCAAACACCACTGCACTGCCCTAAACCCTAAAACACTACCCCCGCACGACCCCTACACTACCCAAACACCACTGCACTGCCCTAAACCCTAAAACATTACCCCCCGCATGACCCCCTACACTACCCAAACACCAATGCACTACCCTAAACCCTAAAACACTACCCCCGCACGACCCTCTATACTACCCAAAGACCACTGCACTACCCTAAACCCTAAAACACTACCCCCGCACGACTCCCTACACTACCCAAAGACCACTGCACTACCCTAAAACCTAAAACACGACCTCCTACACTACACAAACACCACTGCACTACCCTAAACCCTAAAACACTACCCCCTACAATACACAAACACCACTGCACTACCCTAAAAAACTACCCCCAGCACGAACCCCTACACTACCCAAACACCACTGCACTACCCTAAACCCTAAAACACTACCCCCAGCAGTACCCCCTACACTACCCAAACACCACTGCCTTACCCTAAACCCTAAAACACTACCCCCAGCAGTACCCCCTACACTACCCAAACACCATTGCACTACCCTAAACCCTAAAACACTACCCCCAGCAGTACCCCCTACACTACCCAAACATCACAACACTACCCTAAACCCTAAACCACTACCCCCAGCACACCCCCTACACTACCCAAACACCACTGCACTACCCTAAACCCTAAAACACTACCCCCAGCACGACCCCCTACTCTACCCAAACACCAGTGCACTACCCGAAACCCTAAAACACTCCCCCAGCACGACTCCCTACACTACCCAAACACGACTGCACTACCCTAAACCCTAAATCTACCCCCAGCATGACCCCCTACACTACACAAACACCACTGCACTACCCTAAACCCTAAAACACTAGCCCCAGCACGACCCCCTTCACTACCTAAACACAACTGCACAATTTGTTATAGGCGTTGCAACGCAGGCCTGTGGTGCTTACTGGAAGTACCTGGTGGGCTAGTTGGGCCCCAGGGACCCTCAGGATTCAAGGTGACCTAATCCCCCAACTTAAAACGCGCCACAGGGTGCGTTTGCACAGTGGAGAAGGGAGGGGGCGGGCCTCAGGTGACATGTGCGCAAACACGCCCTGTGGTGCGTTTTAAGTTGGGGAATTAATTCCCCTTGAATCCTGAGGGACCCTGGGGGCCAACTAGCCCACCAGGTACCTTCAGTAAGCACAACAGAGTTGCGTTGCAGAGAGGTGAAAAAGGTGCATGGCCTCGGAACGCCTCTCTGCAACTCAGCTCTGTGGTCCTAACTGTAGGTACCTGGGGGCCAGTTGGGCCCCAGGGACCCTCAGGATTCAAGGGGACTTAATCCGCAACTTAAAACGCGCCACAGGGCGCGTTTGCACACATGTCACCTCAGGCCCCCTCCCTTCACCACTGTGCAAACGCGCCCTGTAGCGCGTTTTAAGAGGTAGTTTTAATCCCCTGCCCTATTATGTACTAGGGACTTACAGAGGAGGTCATGCTAATCACAGGGGTACCCCAACGCATAGTGTTCCCTAGTGTATGTAGGTGTTTTCACTGTATTCTAAGTGTCTTTTAGCATAGCACTGGCTCTGGTTAGTCAGAGTCAGTTACCACCGGTACCCATCTGAAAAAGTTGTGGGCACAGGATGATTTTGCAACAAGGCCTCTTTCTGCTCCTCTGTTGGTTCTTTCTGCACATCTTTTGCTTCTTCCTGCACTTTTCTTCGTCTTTGTGGACTTCTGTTGCTTCTTTCTGCATTTCTTTTGCTTCTTTCTGTGCGTTTTTCTTCTTTCTTCAAATGTCCTACCTCTGTAGGCATAGTTAGAAACTAGCATTTAAAAAACCTTTGAAATTCACTTAAAAAATCATAGGTTTCAGGCACGTTATAGTTAGAAATTAGCATTTAAAAAATCTTTGAAATTCACTGAAAAAACCATAGGTTTCAGACATGTTATAGTTAGAAATTAGCATTTAAAAAACCTTTGAAATTCACTGAAAAAACCATAGGTTTTAGGGACAGTTATAGTTAGTTGGACATTTCACTCGTACAAAACCATAGAAATTCCCCGTTATAGTTAGTTCAGCTAACTATAACTCGCGCCCGCAATGCACTGCTGATGACGTCACATATTACATCACTCATGACATGGTCAGTGACATCACTGATGACATCATCCATGTGATAATTTCATGCATCTTCTCACACCCTAATATAACTTTTGATACACCCACTCTAAATTACAGACTGCCATTCTCAAAACCATACACACTCCAATACCAATAACTACATACCCACTCACTGATTCTTAGGTCTACACACACACACATCTACTCACTCACCGGTACAGTCACTCATACTTACAGTCACTCAGTACAGGACTATCATATGCACTCATACACCTATATAAACACTCACACACCGCCACTCATCCATAGAGGTACTCACACACCTAGTCAGTCATGCAAAAATTAATCACACACCCATTTACTCACCTATACAGTTATACACACACCAGCTCA
>CAWUFW010032969.1:0-13063 GCA_963921515.1 Calotriton arnoldi | reverse complement strand
ACAGAAGCACTTGTGGAGATGTGAGGCAGGGGTTGAGGGACTTGCGGTCATAAAAACAGAGGCTGTGGCGTGGGGGAAAGGGTGAAGATCATGCAAAGGCTGCTTGCTGTGGGGGTCTCTGGACCCTCCTAACGTCGTCGCCCGCACAGGTCTGAGATCCACATGCTGAGCCTTGGGTTTGGGGGCCAGCAACTGATGTGCACTGCTAGGCCCCTGCTGTGGCACTGGGGAAAACCCCACTCACTTCTGTAGTGCAAGTAAAGCTATAGAGACGGCTGCCTTGGCCTGACACCAACTTGCCTTGGAGTACCTGGGGGCATGGTCAGGAATCGGGGCCCTAAACCCATGCAAAACAACAAACTGGATAAGTAAGCTGTCGTCATGGCTGCATCTGGCAGGGCAGATGGGGGGGCAAAGAGCACCAATACTGACCACGAGACTCGCCCTGCGAGCGAACCCTCATTGCAGGAGAAAATGGCTGCAATCCAGGAGCTTCAAGGTACGATTGAACCTAAACTGGATGCTGTCACAGTGGATGCCAATCTATTATGAGCAGACTTTAGGAACATTAGAAAGAAAGTTACTGTGGCTGAATACCAAACAAATGGTCTAACACTCGAAAACAAAACGATTGGAGGAGCAAGTCAAAATGCTCACAAAACAGAATGCCTTCATCGCTGTTCGACTGGAGGACCAAGTAGGGCGAGAAAGACGAAAAAACATTCGCGTGGTGGGGGTGGCCAAGGGGACAGAGGGACCAAGCGTTGACCTTGTCTTAGAAGATCTAATCCTAAAGACACATCGCCCAAGAGACTGTCCAATTTTTTCTCAACTGAGAGGGTGCACGGGGCATTCCCCCCCCCCCCCTGCGCCCGGGCACCCCTCCACGAACTATAATTGACAGAATATTCAACTACAGAGATTGGAATTCGATTCATTAAGCAGTGTGTACTCCTGGTGACCTTCACTTCAAGAACTCAAGGCCTGATTTAGATTTTGGTGGAGGGGAATACTCCATCACAAACGTGATGGATATCCCGTCTGCCGTATTACGATCCCATTATATCCTATGGAGATAGTAATACGGCAGACGGGATATCCATCACGTTTGTGATGGAGTATTCCATCCGCAGAGATCTAAATGAGGCATTTGTTTTTTTCCAGACTTCACTCTTCAAGTGCAACGGCAGAACTTCAAGGAAGTCAAAAGAGCGCTTGGAGACAAAGGGATCAAGGACATGACGCTGCATTCAGCCAAGCGCCAAGTGGTGGCGGATGGGTAGAAGGATGGCGAGTAGCTTGCTGAAAAAAAAGCATGATGCACAGGGTCACGCATTTGGACCGGGACCTGGAGACGAAACACTCTGATTGCTCTAAAAAACTGCAGTCTTGAGACCCTCTCACGGTCACATGAGCGAGTACCTCAACAGGGGCATGGAAACTGGTAAAAATGTTATAACGCTGTGTGGGGGAAAGTAGCAGGATGTCACAAAACTGAGAATTTGAATTGGGGTGGGCACTTCTGGGGAGGATGCAGCCAACTTGCTGGGAGGCAATAGTGTCACGTGGCCGGTGGGGACATTGTCGACATCACTAAGTTAGCATGAGCCCTGCCGCCATGATGCAGCTTTGTGCACGTTACTACATGGCTTTATTTTTGCAAACAACTTTGTTTGTGCCTTTCACATGAGAACTGTCTGCTGTGTTTGTTCTCTGCCTGTTCCTGGAGTTTAGTCTGAGCATTGTGAGCAAGGTCGATAAACAATGCCCCTTGTTATTCTGTTCTGGTCAGGCCCTGGTACCTAGACAAAACATACCAATGCAGCTGTTGTTGGAAACTCGTCTTTGATATTATTGGGATACATGCATAAGGAACATACACTTGGAGAGGGACCTTTCCAGGGAGAAGAGCGAGACAGCACCTATGATGTAGATCTACCATCCATAGTCTAAGGTATGGGGTCAGCAGACAAAGCCCAGAGATCTTCTAATATATAATAATACTTCTTCTTAGCAAGGGGAGGGCGGTTAGGCTCTATAGTCTTTTCTCTATTGTCTTTTCATTATGACATCTCCCTTCATGATATATGGACTAGCTGCTATGCTGACTATATTTGTATTATGCATTTTCCTGCTTGTTGTGGCATGTATACTGCATGTTAGGGCACGTTAGTTAAAATAAATATTTTAAACTGTATTTGTGTCTGTCAGATCTTATTGTGGACAAGTGCAGAGTGAGAGCTAAAGGGTGTGTCTTGTTACCTTGATTCCTGAGTGATCTGGGAGTGTTGTGTTCTGGGGTGTCTAATCACTTGTTTCTCTGTGGGTGAGTAGGATGACTCAGTCCCTACTCACTAAGGTCCCATAATCCTACGCATAGTTCTGTTCTTGGGCAGAATCCCTGCAACATGGCGCTGCCAACATTTGGTCTGGTACTTATTCACGAGACCCCTGAGTAGCGCTTGTGCTTGTCCACAATCCCTCTCGCCGGTTTACGGAGACGTCCGTGGTGGGGGGGCTAGGCCTCCTATATTTTATGTTGATAGGTTTTTCAAGCTTGAGATTTAAAAGGTATTTGTTTTGACCCAGTGTGGCACTACCGTTTTCCTTACATTCTTTTCCGTGTCTATCATGGCAGTAACTATTCCGGCGCCTACCCGTGCTGCGATTACATCGTTCTTGATTGGCCATGGAGTCCCCGTCGCTGGGGCTAATATTGTTTTTGTTGTCGAAGCGGATGCTGCTGTCCGCTACAAGGTCTTCTACTCTTGGGTTACATTTTCCGCGGTGGATGGGAATGATAATTTGTTTTATGAATATACGGGGGCTGCTGCTCCGCGTGCTTATCGTCCTTATACATTACTTGAAGTTCCGTTGTCAGCTTGGGAGCATACCGTTTGGATTTATGGTGCCCTTCCTCACCCTGTTCCAGCTGTTCGGCTGGGCCCCTTGTCTATCGATGGGGCCACTTGGCCGGTTTTGGCTAGTTTTACACCACATCCTATTACATGAATGTTACCCTTGTTGAGCTCCGTCAGCTACATACGACCTCGATTCACATACATCGAAGTGTCATATAATTTATGTCACGTGCCATTCAAGTGGCTCCGCCTGGACACCGTGGTCTTGTTATTAGTCCTGTGCTGATTAACTCAGTCATAGGCAAACGTCCTCAAAATGGAGATGATTTACCGTTTGGGTTTGCACAAAAATTTGAGCAGCTAGAGTCTGTTTTTCCACATACACCTCCTGTTGAAAAACACAGGATCCTTACAATGAGTTTGCCGAGTGGTCTAATTCCTACTTTAGCTCACTCCACAACCTGGGGGACGGTGTTTGCTACGGTGTATACACTATGCTTTGGCACCCCCTCCATGAGCGTTCTACCGAGCGTTCTGAAGAAGGTTCAAGATGAACACGGGGCTGGTCCGGCCCTGGATTTGGGGATGAAATTAGTGGGCATGTTCCCTATTGTCTCCGAAATGATTCTGGCCAACATTAAAGGTGAGGCAGTTTGCTTACAAGTGCGCCAGCACCTAGCGGCTTTGGCGGACGTAGATCGGCAGCGGCAGTTGGTGTCTATTATTGCAGATGTATATACATCTTTAGGATGCAATAGCTTGGGAATTCGACCTTTTGCTCAGGCGCAGAATAAACCCCCTTCTGAAAAGGAGGGTTGTTCAGTCTTTCCTAAAAAGGCTTGGAATGAGCGGCAGCCTAGTTCTCGTGCAGGTTCACCTCCACCGGACGCTTCTGAACGTAGATATAATTTGCGCAACCACTCTAAAATTAAGACACCAGAGAGCTTCCAGGTCCCTGAGCCACGTTCTCCTCGTTCCTTTCAGGAATCGTCAGATCAACAGTTCGGCAGAGGGGGACGTCAGGATCGCAGACAAGGCGAGTCTACGCAACCCAGACGTCACCCGCAGCGCCAGTTTGACGTAAAAGTCAAACAGGAGCTACCACCTCCGTATCGTGCCCCATTTCAGAAGAAATAAGTTGCGGCTTTGACAGCAAAGTATGCCCCAGATGGTGATAATCCTGTTCCTAGACAGGAGTTGGGCGGTGACCCTCATCGACAGTGCAGCGGAGGTTACCATAGTGCGCCAGACACTCCACCAGCGTCTGGAGGCGAAAGCAACTGATACTTTCATTACAGTGGAAACAGCTGACACTCGTGTTGCCCCACCGATAGGCTCTATGAAATAGGTCTCCAAATTGAAGGTGATATTAAACGCACTATTAAAGCAGTCTTTTGGGATAATCTCATCACCTTCTTATGATATTCTGTTGGCCGAGGTAGATTGGCCTCCCCCATTTGTTCTTGCTTCCTCTAAAGGGGAGGATGTTATTCTCCCGAGTTTTTCACAATATGTCCCAGAAGACATATTTCTTATGCTTCGGAGTGGGCGTTAGCCCTTGCTTTCGCATTATATCGCAATCAGGCGGGTTGGTACAGAGATTCGCCCGAACATGTAGTTCCTTTGCGTTCTACACCGCAGCCCCTACCCCAGTACCCAATAAAACATGATGCAAAAGCATCCGTAAGTGAAATTCTTACCGAGTTGGAATATCAGGGTGTGATTGAACCCTGTGTTTCTTCAATGAATAATCCTCTTTTTCCGATATTGAAACCGGATGGTTCATATCGTATAGTTTTGGATTATAGGCATTTAAACAGTCATGTTCGCACCTTTGCGGTGCAGAACACCCATAGCTCGGCATTAATCAACAACCATGTTAGAAAAAAATATAAAACTACTTTAGATATTTCCAATGGATTTTTCAGTCACGCTTTAGCTCTTGAAAGCCGTGACTTGACAGCATTCAGCGCGTTAGGCAATCAGAATAGATATGCGAGATTTCTTATGGGATATAAGAATAGCCCAGGTGTGTTTGCGGCACGCATTGTGTCAATTTTGCATGAGATTGATCCAGATGCTTTCTCGTACGTCGATGACGTTTACTTAATGGATGATGAATGAAATCCACACCTCTTCCGTGCAGACTGCATTATCACTCATTTTGCTGACTTAGGCTTCAAATTCAATTTTGCTAAATCACACATAGCCTTCTTGGCAGTTCTTTTTCTTGGTTATGAACTCACTAATGAAGGTAGGGGGTTGGCCGCTCACTTTATGGAGAAATGTGCTCAATTGCAACCCCCATCTACTCTTAAAAAATTGCAATCTTTGCTGGGTTTTTTAAATTTCGGGAGGACATACTTTCCTGATTATGCCCAGTGTATCAAACTGCTCTACGCATTGATACAAACTTCTTTTTCGTCTTCCAGCTGGCTTCCATGATTCTTCAGTCTTTTGCAGTCTGACCTGCTTGTGACCAACTTCTTGTTAACACAAGATAATTCTACAAATTTGGTCATAAGGATTGTACCAGAAACGTTAGGTTTCACTTACTTGATATTCAATGAAGGGGACACGGTCCCCATTGCTTACAAATCACATTTGTATACTTCAGAGGAGTTGCGTTTTTCCTCTATTGAAAATCTTTTGACTGCTGTGCAGATGGCGATTCTGAAGGAATGCTCTCTGGCACAGGAAAAACGCATTCTCATGGTCTCGCCCGTGCCTGCTTTAGAAGCTGTCACAAAGGCGAGTTCCGAATTCAAAGGCTTTGCATCTGCGTTGGATTCAATGGGCAAGTTCATTGACATCGGCTGATGTCAATTTTATCTTTGACCCTTCTTTGCAGACACAGGAGTTTTTACAATATAAACATGCCCATCCTCCTCCATTGTCTTTGCTTCCTCTTGATCAGTACAAATGTATCATTTACACCGACGGTTCAGCTCAACTAGCCATTGGTTCTAAGCATGTTTATTCGGCTGCCTGCGCAATTGTGGCAGGCACTATTGTTGATGGGGATTTTAAATCCTCGTTGGTGTACACATAATCCCTTGGTGACTGTATGGCTCAATTAGCTGAGCTACGTGCTTTGGTTTTGGCTCAAGAATTTGGTGATCCCAAAGTTGCGCCACTTATAGTGTGCGATTCTTTTTACTGTGTACAATCCTTTAATGACAACTTGTTCTTTAGGTCACAGAATGATTATCGTGATTCTAAAGGTAGCGCAATTAAGCATAAAACGCTTTGGGTCTGAGTGGCAGCTCTTAAGGAATGTTTGCCGCTCACAAATGTTATTCATACGTTAGGACATCAGCATGTAGGAACACATGCTGTTGGTAATTCTTTGGCAGATGAGGCAGCCAAATCTGCAGTAGCCACATGTTCAGTAGCAGCAGTCACTAGGTCTATGACTAAAATTGATGATGATATTCTTGCGGCTATCACTGTGACGAAGGAGGGGACAGAGTTCCCCCAAGGTTTTCCTTCACATTACACATATCACTTGTCTCCTGATCAAGTTCCAATTGCAACTATTCCGTCCGTTGAGGAACGGCTGATTCCCAATGAGGACCGCAGGCTTTCTTTAATCATTGCCGCACATGAGGGCGTGGCATCTGCCCATGACGGAGTGAATGCGACAATTTCTCTGTTACAGCAACGTTTCTGGTGGTGTGGATTATATCAGCAAGCGCGTAAATATGTTCTTGCTTGAATTTTGTCAACAAATTAAGCCTTCTACAGTGGCACGCCCACCACATACTTTACATTTCCAATCAGCCCTTTGGCTGCATTTACCTAGATCACTGCGGTCCTTTGACATCTGACACTGCATTTAAACATATTTTGGTTGCAGTGGATTTGTGCACAAGGTTCCTTTGGGTTTGGCCACAACGCAGTGCTGATGCTCGAACTGTTATTAAGGATTTGCATGTCTTTGTCGGGACATTTGCCTGTGGCACTTTCCATTCTGACCATGGTCCAGCGTTTGCCTCTAAGGCTTACCGGGATGCGATGAAGTCTTTGGCAGTGAAGTTGCAATTCTCATCTCTATATCGGCTTGAGGGCAATTCAGTTGTGGAGCGGATGAACCGTGACTTACAGCAATCTTTAACTGCTAGGGTATTGGGTACTGGCAGGGGCTGGCTGACTCATCTTTATGGAGTCCAGCGTGCTCTAAATAATCTCCCAAGAAGATCTCTGGGTGGGCGGACCCCATACAAAATGCTCTTTGACATTAAAATGTTTGTGCCAGACCTTGATGGTCTAGACGTTGTGGTGGCTGCCGTAACATTTGACGTAGATAACCATTATGCTATGTTACAGGAGCTACAAAAGACTCGTGACACTCTTGCAAACGATCATTTGCCCTCGTCCACAGAAGAAGTGGTGCTGATTCCTGTTACTGGCTGGCTTCCTAAAGTTGGAGATCTGGTCCGAGTGAAAGTGGAGAACAAAAAAGAATTTGGTCCCTCCTACTGTGCACCAGTCCCAGTTCTTGGATTGAAGGGTACTCGTACTGTGATTTTACCTCCACTGCCTGTTCGCAAGGAGAATCGATTCATTTCCATCGAACATGTCAAGCTACACCATATGGCGATACTGAATAGTATGCCTAGAAGCAATCCTCGGCGGTATGTTTCACCAAGTCCGATGACTTCCCCGACAACTCCTCTATAACAGGAAAGCGAGGTAGAGACTTCAATCGATTTGTTGCCTGTTTTACCGTCAACTTCAATGGCCGTATCGCATGAATATGCCTCTCCAGCACTCGAGCTTACAGTTGACATTCCTGATACTGAGATCCATTCATCTTCTAATGCTGATCAGCACCCATTATTTCATCTGGGTGCTAGTAGTTATTATATGGACAGAGATAGCTTTTCCTCTGATTCTTCTTCTTCATCAACTTCCACAGTGGCAGAGCCCCCAACTCGTATCTGCATTTTCATCTCCTGGTTTCGAAGAACTTATCTGGTACCTCCTTGGACATACATCTGGCTGGTGCTCACGATGGTGTTCCTCTTCATGTGGAACACTCTGCAGCCCATTTAGTAGATGGAGTATTGGCCCCACACACTTCGTCTCACAAAATGAAAAGGGATCAAACCCACGTTAATATTTCAGCATTTCCAGTCGTTGATGGTATTGTTTGGGTTAGAGTTCCATTCAAAGTCTACGGTCTGACCGAAACGATCCAGATTCCATACGTATTCCGTGTCTCTTTAGGTGATGTCATCATGCAAAGAATACATTCCGACGACTGGGATGTCAATGCAGTTCTTTCACTGTTTTCAGACTTAAAATATTACACTGCAATTCAGACTGAAGATCTATATTTAAATTCTGCCAACTATGCTGATTTATTCTGTTTTCATCATTGTGGTCATCATTTTTTACACAAATCCAACACTGTCCGACCTCCGGTTAATTATACACAATGGGAGCATTGTCCGACACCATTCCAAGGGAGTTCACAAACACAGAAAAATAAGTTTGCATATTTTTTAGGTTATGATCTTTCTGACCCAGTGTCACATTATTATAAATTGAATGCACCAAAGCGCACAAAATTCATGCTGACCCATACTAAATTGGTATATTTTTCAACTTTCATAGCCGATTTGTCCTTAAAAGGTTATGATTATTGGAAGAATATGATTGATTTAAAATCAATATGGGGTAGCAAAGATTGGCAGGTGCAGGAAACTGAATCATTACATTGTGCGTGTTTAATTCCATCCTAGCTGATATTTTTAAATCAGACTGTTCAACAGACTACATGTTTTGGTTTGGCCACTGCTAAAAATTTAAATACACCCTCAATTCCGTCTTTGGCTGCCTATGACACTTGGCAGCAATACACGAATTGTTCTCTAGATGATTTAAATGAAATGGTTCAAAATGGTACTCTTAACTCCTCCAATATTGATCCATTAGGCTGGTTAGTGTGGCCACTCAATACTAATGCGTGTCAATTATGCTTTTCTAATGCCTCCAGTGGGTTTACGCTCAGTAGACCTGACCCTCGTTTCCCTCATTCTCATACAGTTACTACATATTCTGTTGGTAAATTGTGTCAGCAATGGTTGGAACATTCCACACTGTCATCTGTGAAACAACATCTTTCTCTTTTATCAGGTGACATTGATCTGGCTGATTTCCGTTTAGGTCCGAAATCCCCTCGCACTAAACGTTTTGTATATGCTGTATATAATGAATTTTGGAAACTGTCCCAGATGGAAGCTGCTTTCCACTTACGACAAATTGTTCAAGATAATTTGAAAAAGGTTCTTGACGTAGTTGATAATAGCATTAACACGTTGTCTTCTCGTATTTACACTTTGGATAATATTGTTTCATCTGTTATTGACATTTTACAGAATGATGTATCTGTATTGTATCATGGTCAAAATCAGTTGCGATCTGTAATGCAATTTGGTTGGACATTGCAAACGTTGAAAAGTGGAAAAGTGCCATGGGATTATTTGAATGCTTCCACCCTGTTTTTACCGTTTAACCTAACAGATAAACAGAAGCTTATGTCAATGAAAGACGCTACATACACTATGTTACACATTGAGAAATTAGAACAGTTGCCATTCTCAATAGCGGAGACTGATTCTTCTGTATGGTTAATACACAAGGTTATCTCATTGCCCAGTTTACTATTTCAGTTCACTGCATGCATGAAACATTATCCTATAGGTAGATTTGAGCCCCTTGGAAGTAGTTTTATCCATGAATTGTGGTCATTACCCTTCACATTTCGCTGCCAACTTGCAGAACAGGAAGTTTTCCTAACGGGGGAGGACTGTTATTCTACCGTAGGACATTCTCTAGTATGTAAACAAGTTAAACTTCACGAGGCTTGTAACGTTATTATGGCCCCTATTTTGCCTGATTTTTAAAAGGGACGCCAGACCCTGCTATTATTCCCACACTCACTCTGCTTTCTAACGGAAGTTATCTTATCCTGAATAACCACAAATGCTGCGGCTTACGGGCAGGCATCCCGTATATAGTAACTGTTTCACAACGTGTTACATGTTGCAGCAATGTTCTTTTTCCACCCCACATGGGATTGTAGATAGTTCACTGTGGCCTTCCATTCCTACTTTGAAAACAGATTGCAATAAGCTAAGCAGACTCAAAGCGCTATTGTTTCAACAAGAAGTTGCTCTCACTTCAGCTCGTGAGACCTTCGAATTGCAGCTGGCTAGAACATCAAGTGAGATTCAGTCACTGCTGAATACCAGTCTCCCCCTACACTTTGGAGAATTAACTCACCAAATATTTAATGCGTCTGAGACCGAGGGCCTTGCACATTTTGTTAGACTTGTGGGATCCGGCCTCTTTACATCTTTTCAGACTATTTTTGGAGTAATACCAGCTTTTATTCGTTCCATTTCTTCCAGCGCCCTCAGCGGGTTTCCCCTATTGCTATTGCTGGTTTGCAGAGTGCTGGTTCTTCTACGTAATGGCTGTCCGTCCTGTGCTTCAGCCCAGCCCAGGCCAATTGCGGCTGTACCGTGACCGAATGCAACAATTTTTTGGATGCTTGCAATTAGCGACTCTTGGCATCAGCTATAGGCTTACCTTCCGCTACGCCTACTTCACCTGCGTGCAACCTGTGTTCTACTGTCGCAGGTGCCCCTTTTATTGGGCCCTGGATGTCTGCCTCTCCAATACATCACACGCTGACCTGGATTATGAACTGTTGGTGGGTCTGTTGCTGGCCCATGACCAGGACTGTTGCGGGGACAGACGCTTAATGTATGCAGCTACTCTTGGAGCTTTGGCAGGCTTGAGTACCTGTGCTTATGAGCAGCGCCTCTTGCAGTGGAGTATCATCGAATATCACACAGCTTGCCCGGAGATACTCCTGGATGCACAAGATTATGAGGAGCATGTCTGTTCGTTCGCCTTGCTCAATTGGATGGCGACCCTTTTTGTAGGGGACAGTACGGATGGCCTTTTGGAGCTGATTGCATTCCATGGAGCACGCGATCTTTTTGATCTCGATGGATCCCCATAGGGCTTGGGGACCCGTCTCGAATGCCTATTTTTTCTGCATTTAAATTACACACATTTTTTTTTCTTCTTCAGATCCCTTACTTTATAAATTAATATTTTGATTTTTTCCTGCATTTTGTCTTTTCGACAACTGCATTGGCTCTGATTATCTCTACGTTCTGTTCCCTGGGTGCTACAGACCTGGCCAAGGGGAGGGTGTCAAGTGGACTTTGGGGACATTGTCGACATCACTAAGTTAGCATGAGCCCTGCCGCCATGATGCAGCTTTGCGCACTTTACTACATGGCTTTATTTTTGCAAACAACTTTGTTTGTGCCTTTCACATGAGAACTGTCTGCTGTGTTCGTTCTCTGCCTGTTCCTGGAGTTTAGTCTGAACATTGTGAGCAAGGCCGATAAACAATGCCCCTTGTTATTCTGTTCTGGCCAGGCCCTAGCACCTAGACAAAACATACTAATGTAGCTGTTGTTGGAAACCCGTACTTTGATATTATGGGGATACATGCATAGGGAGCACACACTTGGAGAGGGACCTTTCCAGGGAGAAGAGATCGTCAGCACCTATGATGTAGATCTACCATCCATAGTCTAAGGTATGAGGTCTGCAGACAAAGCCCATAGATCTTCTAATATATAATAATACTTCTTCTTAGCAAGGGGAGGGAGGTTAGGCTCTATAGACTTTTCTCTATTGTCTTTTCATTATGCCATCTTCCTTCATGATATATGGACTAGCTGCTATGCTAACTATATTTGTATTATGCATTTTCCTGCTTGTTGTGGCATGTATACTGCATGTTAGGGCACGTTAGTTAAAATAAATATTTTAAACTGTTTTTGTGTCTCTGTCATATCTTATTGTGGACAAGTGCAAGAGTGAGAGCGAAAGGGTGTGTCTTGTTACCGCGATTCCTGAGAGATCTGGGAGTGTTGTGTTCTGAGGTGTCTAATCACTTGTTTCTCTGTGGGTGAGTAGGAGAGCAAGTCAGACACTATAGCTAGTCGGTCCTGGGCTTATGAGTACTCAGGTGGTAGGATGACTCAGTCCCTACTCACTAAGGTCCCATAATCCTACGCATAGTTCTGTTCTTGGGCAGAATTCCTGCAACAATAGCAGGCACAGGACACCAAGCTCATGTTGATTGCTCTATGTTGGCAGTTCAGGGGGACATACTGCTGCGTACAATTATCCTGAATTAATTCATATTAGTGGTAGTAGCGCACCCACACTGTTAGATGCTACAATTGGGGTGACAGGCACTCTGCAGGTTGAGGCAGTGGGTGGTTTTAAACTCACTATGCAGGGACGCCGGGAGGTGGGAGTTTGGGGGTTTAAATTGTCTGGTTTTGTTATTTACACTGTTAGCTCCTCTTTGCTGTTCCACATCTGACCGGGGACTAGGAAGTAGGGGGATTACATCACAAGAAAGGGGGAGAGACCGAACAAGATAGATCCACCCTTGGGGAGCAGGAACTTATCCACACTATACAATCACACGAATATATGACATTAGTTTGCATGCAATACATTGCATGCCATTACAACGTGGTCGTTACAACGACCGCGTTGTTACATCGCATACGATTACATCGCAAGTCGTTACAACGACTTGCTGTAGGGGGCGTGCTGGACTTAGGAATAGTATAATTTACTATTCCTACTCCAGTTTGTGCAACAGCAGGGAAGGTGTTGGATTGTAAATCCAACACCTTCTGCCCCCTACAGCAAGTCGTTGTAACGACTTGCGATGTAATCGTATGCGATGTAACAACGCGGTCATTGTAACGACCGCATTGTAATGGCATGCGATGTATTGCATGCAAACTAAATGATGTCTCCTTCATCACACCAATGGCAGGTCCCACACGACAGGAGCTGACTGTCTGGACATGGAACATAAACGATCTGGATAATAAAATTAAGCACGCGCTGGCACCTGTGTCAGCACGCCCCGATCTAGTACTAATACAAGAGACACACCTCTGGAGTAATCAGCACAAGGCCCTCGATCGCTTTGGCTACAAGTTACTGGCACATGCAGGTTACACTACAGATTCGCGAGGCACGGGCATACTGGTCAAGAAAACCCTGCCATTCACTCCTTATCGCACATGGCTCGACACCCAGGGCCGCTATGCGGCCTTATCAAGAACCTGGGAAGG
>CAWUFW010032968.1:0-13064 GCA_963921515.1 Calotriton arnoldi | reverse complement strand
TTGTACACTGCCCTCTCTGCTTGTACACTGCACTCTGCTGGCACACTGAAGACTGCCTGCACACTGCCCTCTCTATTTGTACATTGTGCTCTCTGCTTGCACACTGCCCTCTCTGCTTGTACAATGCCCTCTCTGCTTGTACACTGCACTCTGCTTGTACGCCGCACTCTGCTGGCACACTGAAGACTGCCTGCACACTGCCCTCTCTATTTGTACATTGCACTCTCTGCTTGCACGCTGCACTCAAAGTGTCCTCTCTGCTGAATAATATTGAGCAAGTGAGAAGAACTTCTTGGGGGAGGGTCCCACCCAGAAAAAGTCAGAACAAACTGGACTTACATGGTGCATTTTATTAACCGCTTCGCTGCGATCGGAATTCCGCCCAGGTGCTGGACATTACGATCGCGGGTGTGGTCGTGACGAGCTCAGCTCGTCATGCGCACAGCGCGACCGCGCAGCATGACAAGCTGAGCTCGTCATGAGCATCGAAGGGGTTAAAGCGCATTTTCACATGTTTATGATAAAAATACATAGACCCTGAAAGGGCAGGCACTAAGTATTCCTTCCAGCACTTGCAGGGTTTCCCAAGGAAACTTGACTGCCCCAGGAATAGAAGCCATTTTGTCAATATTTGCCCTAGGTTCACTGGTATGCCAAGAATGACCTCTAGTACGTCAGGGCCTGAATCCTACCATGAGACTTCCTTTTCAATATCACCTCCGGGGAGGGGGGGTGCAAGTGTTGCCCCCTTTATACAAAGAATTTCAAACAATGTGCCAGAGATTTGCCATAGCTGCTGTCGTATACTAAGGGTGCCCCATACGTCACAAATCACCACCCCTGCCCCCCCACCCGTCCTGTGACCACACTGTGATGCAGCAGCAGCTGAACGGACCTGAACTGCAAAGATGAGACTGTGGAAAGACAGCCTCCCTGCTCGGGCCTCTGTGCCCTGGTAGATCCCGGAGGCTGGGGTGCTTTATGAGCCAGTCACGGTAAATATTGCTGGGGCTCGAGCCCGATGTGCAGTGCTGGGGGCCTTCTTGCTGCTGGGATGCCTAAGAGAGTGTTTGTGTGTTTGAGGGGGCATTATGGGGGTGCTGCCTGGTCTTTTAGCTGAAGAGTGAGGCAGGAGGGGGCATCGGGAGCAGGCGCTGGATTGTGATTGTGGCACCTGATGCTGGAAGGGTGCTGGTGGGGAGACTGCAAGGAGTGTGACACAGGGGGATGGGAGTCACAGGGGCCAGGCACTGCAGTGTGATTGCTGTACCTGCTGGATGAAGGGTGTGGCTGGGTGACTGCAAGGAGTGTGATACATGGGGGGTGGATAGTAGGGGTTCCAGAGGCCACCGCCCCTCCAGGCCGCCCTCACTCTACACTCATCATGTGCAGAACAGACTGTACATCTCCACCAAACGTGACATCTGGACGCGGCCGGCAGAGGGCTTACTCTAAAACTCTAAATTCTTTGCAAATGTTTCTGCCATCCTGACGTATGCCCAGTAGATCAGAATTCAAGTGGTTGCAGTAGAGGGGAGCTCAGCCCCCCACCCCCAGTTAATAAGATGTATCACTGTTCTAGGGAGCCCAGCCCACCAGATAATATTTATGACTGTTCTGGGGAGTCCAGCCCTCCAGTTAATAATATTAACACTGTCCTGGGGAGCCCATTTCCCAGTTAATAAAATGTATTACTGCGTTAAGTAGTTATTGCGCAGTTCTATTTTCACGTTACACTTTATTGGTGGCAGGCAGTGGACACCCTTTTCCACGCTAGTTTCTTGATACTAGTGAACTGATGTTGGTTTGTGCAAAAAATATCATTACAATGGCACGTCACGCCCCTTCACTGTGCTTCATAGCGCCTTCACCCGTTGTATCAGGACCCGTAGTGACCTGCGCTTTGTTGCACCGCTTCCTTGATAACATTAATGACCGTTTCTGTATTTCCAAAATCAGACCAGCACACTGCGCAGAACAGGCCCCCCGTTCGCATCTCTGCCTCTTGCACACAGGTACAGGATGTGTTCATGGGACGGAGCATGTCAAATACCGAACTGAATTGCAGCCTCGAACACCACATGGCACCGATTTTTCAAGCGCCTGGAAAGAACTCACTGTGTCGTGTGCGCTATAAAAGCAGACATTCGTTTTACTTGTCACGGCAGAGGGATTTATTGAAAGTCATACAATTCCAGATACAAAAATACCCGCACGCTATTTGTTCATTATTTCATGGTCAGACTAACACCCTTTGGGGAAAAAATGCGGCGTTCTCCAGAGTCCTTACTCCACCCCACCCCCAGGTGAAGATTAACGGTTTGAATAGAAGCATATATTGAAAATGTTCTGTTACCTTAAATAAGGAAAAATTGAAAGTTGTATAACATCTATAGTGGTGGTGTACTTGTTCTATAGTGGATAGATAGATAGATAGATAGATAGATAGATAGATAGATAGATATTTTCACTGTAGACTACTTCCTCTGAGACCCCCATTTTGCGGTTCGCGAGCACGACCCTCACTCCCTCAGCAGGACACTAGATCTCACCTGAAGACCAGCCCCTCTCTAGATGAAACATAAATGCACCGTGCGTCACGCACTGCTACACACAGCTTTCCCCCCAAATAACACAGGTACGCTTAATATAACCCATTATTTATATATCTGATTCCACAATATTTAATGTGACTGTAGGGGAAAAGTGACGATGGTCAATACATTAATGCGCAACAGAAAGTTAAAGAAATAGCATGGAATCTGGCACAAACAAAATTAAAACTTAAACCAATTGGATATTTCCAATTGCATTATTTAAACAGGCGAGATTAAGAGCCAATGAGTGGGTGTTGTTAAGTTTCAGTTGCACATAAGTGCACTCACAAGCACGCTCCATACACACAATTTTGCAATCATTAAATACTCGTTTGAAAAACTAATATTCCGCTAATCTGATGCTGCTTGCAGAAATTCACAGTTTCCGTAAATTAGTAGCTACCTCACTGTGAGGTGTAGAGGCAACTGTTCAGCTGCCCTAGCTCCCAGCTCATGTTTAATCACAGCGCGTCCCAGCCTCGCAGGCGCAGCCTGTGCTAGGAGTTTAATTTCCACTGAACATGTCTCATCATAAATTTTTAATTGGTCATATCCACGCCACACTCACATCTCTCTGGAGACATAAGAAAGTGGGTACGGAGCAAGTGGACCTTAAAATGATAAACAATCGCGCAACACACACGCCGATCAGACCCGTCATGTGCTCCGATAAAACGTACCTGACACTTCTAGCCTAAAATACCTCAAACAACATTAACCAAATTCGAATACAAGTGGTTAACCATGCACTTTCGCTTTTTTTCTGTAGGACACCTGGGCAAAATAAAAAAAAGATTATTTATATATATATATATATATATATATATATATATATATATATATATATTCACTGAAAAAACCATAGGTTTCAGGGACGTTATAGTTACAAATTAGCATTTAAAAAACCTTTGAAATTCACTGAAAAACCATAGGTTTTAGGGACAGTTATAGTTAGTTGGACATTGCACTCGTACAAAACCCGTGAAATTCCCCGTTATAGTTAGTCCAGCTAACTATAACTCGCGCCCCGCAATGCACTGCTGATGACGTCACATATTACATCACTCATGACATGGTCAGTGACATCACTGATGACATCACTGATGACATCTCAAATGACATCACTGATGACATCACTGATGACATCATCCAGTGACTGTGTGTTTCTGTAAAGTTTAAATATTTTTAATATATATAGGAAAAGACGTATTGAAGAATGAGTGGGTGTGTAAGTGTCTGTATGGATGATTTAGTAGGTGCGTGACTGACTCTATAAGTGAGTGATTTAACGTATCTTACTGAATGCATGGGTTAGTGACTAAACTGGGTGAATGTCTGTATCCGTCTGTCTGTTGCTGTGTAAGTGGCTGCATGTGTTTGTGAATAGCTACATGAGTGTCTATATGAGTTATTGAATGCTTGTCTGAGTATCTGTATGGGTGCCTGAGTGTTTGTGTGGGAGGGGTGTGTGCAACTCTGTGCATAGATGTGTGAGTGGGTGATTCACTGGGTGGATGGTTTCAAGAGTGCAACTGTGATAGACTGTATGGGTGGGTAAGTGTGTGTAAGAGTGTGTTAGTGAGTGAATGTATGTCCCAGTGGTACATGTGTGAGTAACTACATATGTGAAAGGCAGTATATATGTGTGTTGGAGTATATAAATAGCTATAAGCGAGAGTGAGTGATTGTGATAGTGGCTGTATGGATGAGTGTGTGCTTGTATCAGTGATTGTATAAGAGCGTAAGAATGTGCTACTATTTGTATGAGTAAGTGAGCTGGTGTGTGTATAACAGTATAGGTGAGTAAATGGTAGTGTGTTTAATTATTTGCATGACTGACTAGGTGTGTGAGTACCTCTATGGATGAGTGGCGGTGTTTGAGTGTCTATATAGGAGTATGAGTGCATATGATAGTCCTGTACTGAGTGACTGTAAGTATGAGTGACTGTACGGGTGAGTGAGTGGATGTGTGCGTAGACCTAAGAATCAGTGAGTGGGTATGTAGTTATTGGTGTTGAAGTGTCTATGGTTTTGCGAATGGCAGTCTGTAATTTAGAGTGGGTGTATCAAAGGTTATATTAGAGTGTGAGGAGGTGCATCAGATTATCACGTGGATGATGTCATCAGTGATGTCATTTGAGATGTCATCAGTGATGTCATCAGTGATGTCACTGACCATGTCATGAGTGATGTAATATGTGACGTCATCAGCAGTGCATTGCGGGGCGCGAGTTATAGTTAGCTGGACTAACTATAACGGGGAATTTCACGGGTTTTGTACGAGTGCAATGTCCAACTAACTATAACTGTCCCTAAAACCTATGGTTTTTTCAGTGAATTTCAAAGGTTTTTTAAATGCTAATTTGTAACTATAACGTCCCTGAAACCTATGGTTTTTGTCAGTGAATTTCAAAGGTTTTTTAAATGCTAATTTGTAACTATAACATGTCTGAAACCTACAGTTTTTTCAGTGAATTTCAAAGGTTTTGTAAATGACAATTTTTAAATGTATTAATTGTTATATAAAAAAATTTCATACTGATTTCCAAATTTTTTAGAAACAATTTTTTTACATATTTTATTTTTTAAATTACATTGTAATTACATTATACATTACATTACAAAAATACTTTCTCAGAATGAATTACTTTAGTTTAATTACTTTGCACATAGGCAATAGACTTTTAAGTACAGTAGTTACAGTTGTTGCAATGGGCAACACATTTTCAAACACAATGCAACATTCAGCTCAATGTGAATTTCTAGTTAAATGCAATTAGTTACTTTATGGATTACTTTTCTAACCACATTACTGGATCCTAGATTCAGTCCTGGGACATCTCCTGTAAACAGTTGAGTAAAAGCGTTTTGGTTACAGTCGTGATTTTTAAGGAATATTATTGTACTTTAAAAGTTCACACTTAGAAACTTTTTCTCATAGAATCACCAATGTTATCCTATGGAAGGAAATTCACTTAGAAGTTAAAAACTGTTATCGTTACTTTTTCTTACTCAGTGTTGGATCCTGGATCCAGCACTGGTGCATCTCCTGTAAACAGTTGAAAGAATGCGTTTAAGTCATACAGGCGATTTTTAGGAATATTTGTAGTTTTGTGAAAATCGACACTTTGAAACTTTTCTGCTGAAAACCAGACAATGGATTCCTATGGAAGGAAATTCAAGTTACTGGTAAGTACGGTTAAAATTACTTTTGAGGATCAGTACTGGGCTGAAAGATGCAGCACTGAGGTCTCTCCTGATAACAGGTGAGTAAATCGGAATTCGTATTTCGGCTGATTTTAGAGGACTATTTTAAAGTTCCAAAACTCCACACTTAGAAGAATTTCCAAGTGAAACCAGTCAATGTTAGCCTATGAAGGAAATTCAAGTTACCGGTAAGTACGGTTAAAATTACTTTTCAGGACCAGTACTGGGCTGAAAGATGCAGCACTGAGGTCTCTCCTGATAACAGGTGAGTAAATCAGAATTCGGATTTCGGCTGATTTTAGAGGAATATTTGTATGTTTCAAAAATCAACACAGAAACTTTTTCAGCAAAAAGCAGGCAATGATATCCTATGGAAGGAAATTCAAGTTACTGGTAAGTACGGTTAAAATTACTTTTGAGGATCAGTACTGGGCTGAAAGATGCAGCACTGAGGTCTCTCCTGATAACAGGTGAGTAAATCGGAATTCGTAGTTCGGCTGATTTTAGAGGAATATTTTAAAGTTCCAAAACTCCACACTTAGAAGAATTTCCAAGTGAAACCAGTCAATGTTAGCCTATGAAGGAAATTCAAGTTACCGGTAAGTACGGTTAAAATTACTTTTGAGGATCAGTACTGGGCTGAAAGATGCAGCACTGAGGTCTCTCCTGATAACAGGTGAGTAAATCGGAATTCGTATTTCGGCTGATTTTAGAGGAATATTTTAAAGTTCCAAAACTCCACACTTAGAAGAATTTCCAAGTGAAACCAGTCAATGTTAGCCTATGAAGGAAATTCAAGTTACCGGTAAGTACGGTTAAAATTACTTTTGAGGATCAGTACTGGGCTAAAAGATGCAGCACTGGGTTCTCTCCTGATAACAGGTGAGTAAATCAGAATTCGTATTTCGGCTGATTTTAGAGGAATATTTTAAAGTTCCAAAACTCCACACTTAGAAGAATTTCCAAGTGAAACCAGTCAATGTTAACCTATGAAGGAAATTCAAGTTACCGGTAAGTACGGTTAAAATTACTTTTGAGGATCAGTACTGGGCTGAAAGATGCAGCACTGAGGTCTCTCCTGATAACAGGTGAGTAAATCGGAATTCGTATTTCGGCTGATTTTAGAGGAATATTTTAAAGTTCCAAAACTCCACACTTAGAAGAATTTCCAAGTGAAACCAGTCAATGTTAGCCTATGAAGGAAATTCAAGTTACCGGTAAGTACGGTTAAAATTACTTTTCAGGACCAGTACTGGGCTGAAAGATGCAGCACTGAGGTCTCTCCTGATAACAGGTGAGTAAATCAGAATTCGGATTTCGGCTGATTTTAGAGGAATATTTGTATGTTTCAAAAATCAACACTTAGAAACTTTTTCAGCAAAAAGCAGGCAATGATATCCTATGGAAGGAAATTCAAGTTACTGGTAAGTACGGTTAAAATTACTTTTGAGGATCAGTACTGGGCTGAAAGATGCAGCACTGAGGTCTCTCCTGATAACAGGTGAGTAAATCGGAATTCGTATTTCGGCTGATTTTAGAGGAATATTTTAAAGTTCCAAAACTCCACACTTAGAAGAATTTTTTTATTTATTTTTTTTCCCTGAAGGGGCCGTGTGGCCCCCCCTTCCTTTTTCCTATTTTTAGGCCCTGGGGACCCCATCCCCCAGGGCCTTACCCCTTTTTTTAATTAAAATAAAAAAAAAACGGGAAGGGTGCCGCGTGGCCCCCTTCCCTGGGCCTGTATTGGCCCCGGGGACCCCATCCCCGGGGCATGGCCTCTTTTTGTTTTTATTTGGAGGGGGCTGTGTGGCCCCCTCCTCAGGCCATTTAAGGCCCCGGGGACCCCATCCCCGGGGCCGGCCTTGCACTTTTTTTTTTTTTCCCCATTTTTGTTACTTTGGGGAGGGGGCTGCGTGGCCCCCTCTGTGGCCTCTTATGGCCCCGGGGACCCCATCCAACGGGGCCTGGCCTCTCGTTGGGGACTGTGGGGGTCCCCAAGCCCCCACAGTCCCGCCGGCTCCCCGTGTCCTACGGGAGCCGGCATTGCTTACACATGGGGAGCAGCTAACATGCTGCTCCCCATGTGGAAAGCTATCGGCTTTGGATATTGGAAGAGAGAGCAGGTTTCCTGCTCTCTCTTCCAATATCCAAAGCAGTTTGCAATGACAGGACGGAGCCGCGAGGCTCCCGTCCTGTCATTGCAAACAGCAGTGTCCCGGGGTAGGCACCGCGGGACACTGCAGGAGCCGGCCCTGGGGGTGGCGGTCCCCAGGGCCACCACAGGCTCCAGGAGGGGGCCGCGCGGCCCCCTCCCTACATCGAGAAAGCCCCGGGAGGTGGTGGTCCCCGGGGCTTGGGGTCCAAAACGGACCCCCATTTTCATTTTTCTTAGTGCCCCGGGAGGTGGTGGTCCCGGGCGTGTGGGGGCTGGAGCCCCCCACACAGGTTTTTCAAATATAAAAAGAAGCCCCGGGAGGTGGTGGTCCCGGGGCTGCGGGAGGGCTCAGAGCCCTCCCGCACCATTATCCATAAAGCCCCGGGGGTGGTGGTCCCCGGGGCTTGGGGGCCCTTAGAGGCCCCCACACATAAAATTAACCCCCCAGCATGCCCCCGGGACTTGGCCCACCCGGGGCAATTGACATCGAAGCGCGGAGACCGCGCATCGATTTTTTTTCCGGCAGGGTTCGCGCTCCCTGAGCGCATCCTGCCGATTTTTAAAAAAACAAAAACATTTTTGACCTAGGGGTCAGGGTGTTTCTACCCTGCCCCCTTTGTGCGCTTTGCGCACTTGTTTCTGTCCCTCGGTTCTACCGAGGGACAAAATGGCTGCCAACACTTCCTGATTTGGAGTGTTGACAGCCAATTAACATAAAGCTCGTGCTCGGGAGGATCCGCGGCCCTAGATATACCTATCTTTTTTCTTTTGATTTTCTCAGCAACTACTGAACGGATTTACACCATTTAACAAAAGGGTTCTTTCTGAACCAAGAACTACCTCTTTGCCAAATTTGGTGTAATTCCGTTCAGCAGTTCGGGCTGTAGCCGTGTCTAAAGTTTCCTATGGAAAATTGCATGGGGAAAACGCGTTTTGGGACCCCCCTTTTTCTCGGCCCCGCTTGACGAATCCCCCGAGACTTTCAGGGTAGGAGCGGACCGGAGCGGGCCACAAAGTTTGAAAATTTTGCGAAGATACGTCAACCGGCAAGAGAGTTATTTCAAATAGAATGTCGCGGATTTCCTATGGATAATAGGTTGTAACTATAACTATCTACTGGCGACCGCCAGTAGATAATATATATATATATATATATATTCACTGAAAAAACCATAGGTGTCAGGGACGTTATAGTTAGGAATTAGCATTTAAAAAACCTTTGAAATTCACTGAAAAAACCTTAAGTTTCAGGGACGTTATAGTTAGAAATTAGCATTTAAAAAACTTTCGAATTTCACTGAAAAAACCACAGGTTTCAGGGACGTTATAGTTAGGGATTAGCATTTAAAAACCCTTAGAAATTCATTGAAAAAAACACAGGTTTCAGGGACGTTTTAGTTAGTTGGACATTTCACTCGTACAAAACCAGAGAAATTCGGCTGTTATAGTTAGTTGAACTAACTATAACTCGCGCCCCCGCAATGCACTGCTGATGACGTCACATATCACATAACTCATGACATGGTCAGTGACATCACTGATGACATCTCAGATGACATCTCAGATGACATTATCCACTTAATATCTGATGCACCTACTCACACCCTAATATAACCTTTCATACACCTACTCAAAATTACAGACTAAAATTCTTGAAACCATGGACACACCAATACCAGTTAGTACATACCCACTCACTGATTCATAGGTCTACACACACATCCACTCACTCACTCATACAGCCAGTCACTCATCAATACAGCCACTATTATATGCACTCATACACCCATACAGACACTCACAAACCACCACTTACCCATACAGTTACTCACACACCTAGTCAGTCACCCAAAGAGTCGATCACACTACCATTTACTCACCTATACAGTTATACACACACCACCTCACTTATTCATACTTACTCTCTTATGCAATCACTGACACAAGCACACTCATCCATATAGCCACTCTCACAATCACTAACTCTCACATATAGTCAGTTATATACTCCAACACTCACATATACTGCCTTTCACATATGTAGTTACTCACACATATACCACTGAGACATCCATTCACTCACCAATACAGCCATATGCACACTCACTCACCCATACAGCCCCTCACAGACGCACTCATGAACCCATACACCCACTGAATCACCCTGTCACAAATCCATGCAGGGAGTTACACCCCCCATGCACCCATACAGGTACTCAGGCAACTAATCAATAACCCATATAGACTCTCATGTACCTACTCACCAACCCATGCAGCCACTTACACACCAACTGACACAATGATACAGACATACACAGAGATTAGTCATTCACCCATGCATTCACTAAGACACGTTTAATCACTCACTTGTACAGTCAGTAACGCACCCACTAAATCATCCATTCAGACACTCATACACCCACTCATTCTTCAATACACCTTGGCGTATACATATATATATATAACATTCTTACACTTTTCAGAAACACACAGTCACTGGATGATGTCATCAGTGATGTCATTTGAGATGCCATCAGTGATGTCATCAGTGATGTCACTGACCATGTCATGAGTGATGTAATATGTGACCTCATCAGCCATGCATTGTGGGGGCCGAGTTATAGTTAGCTCAACTAACAATAACGGCCGAATTTCTCTGGTTTTGTACAAGTGAAATGTCCAACTAACTATAACGTCCCTAAAACCTGCGTTTTTTTCAATGAATATATATATATATTACCAACTGGCGGTCGCCAGTAGGTAGTTATAGTTAGGACCTTGTTTCTATTCAAAAAGCATTTTTTCTTTTGCCAATATCTTTGGCGCCGTTTGATGAATCTTCGTGAAATTTTCAAAGTAATGGTTCACTCAGGTCAGCTCCTGCCTTGATAGTTTTGGAGTGATTCGTCAAGCGAGGGTCGAGAAAAAATGGGGGTCCAAAACGAGTTCATCTTGTGAATCTGTAAAACCGAGTCACAAGAAATCAGTTAAAAAAAGTATAACAAACAAGAAAAGGGGGCAGGGTAGAAACACCCTGACCCCCTAGGCCTGCTCAGGGGGTCCCACAAGGACCCCCAGGGCCAAAAAAAGCATTTTTTTAAAAATTGGCAGAATTTGCGCTGGGTGCGCGAGTCCGGCCAAAAAAAATAAAAACAACAAAGCGCGGGCTTCCATGCTTCATTTCTTTAAGCCCCTGGGTGGGCCAGGTCCCGGGGGCAATGTCCAATTAATTAGCGGGTGCCTGCAGGGGCCCCCACAGCCCCAGGGACCGCCACCTCCCCAGGGCTTCATCTATATTGTGCAGGGGGCACGTGGCCCACCCGCAGCCCCAGGGACCACCACCTCCCCTGGGCTTTCTTATTCAAATGCGTGGGGGGTTCATCCCCCATGCTACCCCGGGGACCGCCACCTCCCCTGGGCATTGGTAATTATGAGGCAGGGGCCTCGCGGGCCCCCCAAGCCCCGGGGACCACCACCTCCCTGGGGCTTCAATATAAAGTAAGATGTGTGGGGGGCTCCTGCCCCCCCACACTGCCCCAGGGACCACCACCTCCCCGGGGCACACTGAATTTCAGGCCTCGTGGGCCCCCGCAAGCCCCGGAGACAGCCACCTCCCGGGGTTTCAATAATTTAAATTAGTGTGAGGAGGGGCTCCTGCCCCTCCCCACACTGCCCCGGGGACCACCACCTCTCCGGGGCACACTTTATTTAAATATGGGGGTCCGTTGCGGACCCCGACTCTGGCAACCACCACCTCCCCGGGGCTTTGAACACTAAGGGAGGGGGGCCGCGTGGCCCCCCTCCTGGAGCCCTGGATGGCCCGGGGACCACCACCCCCCAGGGCCAGCTCCTGCAATGTCCCGGGGTGCCCACCCCGGGACATTGCCATTTGCTATGGCAGAGCAGGAGCACGGCTCCCACCCTGCCATAGCAAACACTGCTTTGCTTCTTGGAAGCGAGAGCAGGAAACCTACTCTTGTTTCCAAGAAGCAAAGCAGAATTGCTTTTGGGCAAGGGGAGCTGCAAGTCACCAGGTACCTCCAGTAAGCCCCACACAGTGGGATTGCTGAGAGGTGGTCCGAGGCCACGCCCCTTTTTACACCACTCTGCAAACGCACCTCTTGGCACACTGAAAGTGGGGCAATGAGGTCCTCTTGTGTCCTGAGGACCTCAGGACTAAAGTGGACTTCATCCGCCGAGCAGCAGTGCACCAGGAGGCGTGTTTGCAGAGTGGTGTAAAAAGGGGGCGTAGCCTTGGACCACTCTCAGCAATCCAGCTGTGTGGGGCTGACTAGAGATAACAGGAGGGCTAGTTGGCCCCCAGGGACCCTCAGGAGGCAAGGGGACTTCATCCCCCAACCAAGAGCGCGTCAGGAGGCGCTTTTGCAGAGTGGTGGAGAAAGGGGGCATGGCCTGTGTCCACCTCTCAGCAATCCCACCATCTAGGGCTTACTGGAGGTATCAGGTAGGCTAGTTGGCCCCTAAGGACCCCCAGCAGCGAAGGAGACTTTAATCCCCTTCCCAGAGAGCACCAGGGAGCACGTTTGCAGAATGGTGGGCAAAGGGGGCGTGGCCTCCTATGAGTACTTACCAATGCTGCTGTGTGGGACTTACTGGAGGTAATAGGAGGGGTAGTTGGCCCCCAGGGATGTCCTTAGGGGCCAACTACCCCTCCTGTTACCTCCAGTAAGTACCACACACTGGGATTGCAAAGAAGTCTTCGGAGGCCACGCCCCCTTTCTCCACCACTCTGCAAACGCGCCTCCTGGCACACTACCGGGTTGGGGGATGAAGTCCGCTTTACCCCTGAGGGACTTTGGGGGCCAAGAAGCCCTCCTGGTACCTCCTGTAAGTCCTACGCAGCGGAATTCCTGAGCGCTGGTTGGAGGCCTAGCCCCCTTTCTCGACCACTCTGCAAACGCGACTACCAGTTAAAGAAGCATTTGTAATGTAATAGGTCTCGCATTTGCAAGAATTAGAGCTATTGGCGTTGTAAATGTAAAAGTTTTTTACTAATGTTTTTTGGAGTGGAGTGGATGTACGTTGTGTGTAGTGGAATTATGTGGTATGTTGTGCAGTGAAATTATGTGGATAGGAAGCATGTG
>CAWUFW010032967.1:0-13065 GCA_963921515.1 Calotriton arnoldi | reverse complement strand
AAGAGGCGATAATTATCGCCAACCCCCTTTAGCGTGAATTTGTTTATCGCCGCCTATCGCCAGAATCTATCGCCGCATTAGCGGCGTATTAGCAACACGTCGCTAACAGGCGATAGCTACCTTTTCCGGCGGAAAGGGACGGCGATAGATTCAGCGTGACAGCGATAAAAAAACGCACACTAACGTGAAAAAAGTCACGATGGGCCAATCAGCGATAGAATCCTCACGCTAATCGGCACCAGGCTTGCATTTAACGCGTTCAGCGGGAAAAATGCACCATAAAAGGCCCGCCAAGCAGGAAAAAAAAAAAATGGAAAATACCAGAGGAGCAATGGAAGAAGAAGCTGGGACCAGTCCAGAGGCCAGAAACAACCCCCCAAATACCCAGGAGGACCAGGCAGAGACCCATGTGAAGGCCAAGAGGAAGAGGAATCCTAAGTTCAGCCCACTGGAAAACCAGGTCCTGGTTGCGGAGGTAACACAACACCAACAAGAACTGTTTGTCAGCTCCACAGTGACATTGGCAAGGAAAAAAGATATATGGCAGGACATTGTGGCCAAGGTGAATGCCGTTGAGAGAGGAGGAGGACAGTGGATGAGTGCAGAAAGCGCTGGCATGATGCAAAGAGCAAAACCAAGAAGAAACTAGGAGCCAACCTTAAAGCAGCGAGACTGACTGGAGGTGGCAGTCCAGCTCCACAGGAGGAGCTGGATGAGCTGGAGGAGCAGGTGTCCTGAGTCATCAGTGAGGAGACTGTTGTTGGAGTTGCGGGCCAGGACAGTGCTGAATGTGAAGAGACACAACAACACCAGGGTGAGCATCAACCAGGGACAGGGGGAAGAGGGTGGATGGGCCAGTGGCACCCATGTACAATTAAATGAATTGAAGTGCATACCCACATGTACTGTGGAACATGTCCTGGATACCCCTGTCCATGGTGGCATAGGGACATATCACCATCCTCAAACAGCACATTACACCACACACAGGGCCATAAGATCAAGAATGACGCTAACATCATCGTCGCTTCAGCAGCAGGAAGCTGCCGCTAAAGCGGCCCTAAGGGGCTTGAGAATATGACCCATAGAATTCCAATAGCAAGCCAGGTTCACACCAGAACCTGGGACCATATTAGCAAGAACGGCGATAAAATGATTGCCGCATTAGCGGCAGGAAACTGCAACTAAAGCGGCGATAAGGGGCTTGATAATATGCGCTTGATAATATGCGCTATAGAATTCCAATAGAGGCCCAGGTTAGATGTGCAGGACATCTAACCTGGGCTTCTATTGGAATTCTATAGCGCATATTATCAAGCCCCAAATCGCGGCTTTAGTGGCAGTTTCCTGCCGCTAAAGCGGCGATAATTCCATCGCCGTTCTTGCTAATATGGCCCCTGGGCTTCTTTGGGAATTCAATAGGGCATATCATCAAGCCCCTTATCGCCGCTTTTGCAGCAGTTTCCTGACCCTAAAGCCGCACAAATGTCATCTCCTTACTTTAAAAAATGGCCATAGATGGCTTAAGTTTCACACTGCCACTTCCTTGGTAACATGCCCCTGTCTGGACAGACAGCCACAACAATTGAAACACACTAAGAACCACACTCACAACGGGTCTCTCAAACGGAGGGCACACAGCAATGCATGCCAGAAAAAACATGATGGACGACATGCACACCAGACAAATCACAACAGACAAAGCCACATGGATGTCCATTTGTACCACATAGGGCAGCACATGTTGAAACAGCAAGTAAGCTCTCCTTCCTAATGTGCCTAAAGTGTGCCACAATCACGCAGAAACATACCTTCACTAACAACACGCACATGTGCAGTACCCTGCAATCTTGCGTGTCTGTGAGCCACACTGACCAGGCAAGTGACAGTGCCTGATGAATAGCATGCCTGCAGGCCCTACGTATTTACATGTATCAGGCCAAATCACTGAGGTGGCTGAGTGTGGACTACACCCTGAAACATGCAAGTCACACTCTGACACATCCTTGTGTACATACAACCCCTGACGTAAAGAAGAAGAAAATCCAAGTCAAACAATGCCCAACGCACACAACTCTGACCAAGACTCACATACCACTCAGTTTGCCACAGCACCTCATCGTAAATGCACAGAACTCGAAGGCTCACACCTGAAAGGTATGATGGGCAGTGAAAAAAAGCTGTAGGTTCCACCAGCACACAATGCAGTGCATACACAGACTGATCTGACCCCACCAACAATGACTACTCTGTGTGCAAAAGTGCATTACTCACACAAATGAACAGAGGACACAAATTGGGATGCCTGTGTGTAGATATTGTCCCATGACTTCAGTCATATCTGGAAACTGTGGGCCATATTATCAAGAACGGCGCAAACATTATCGCCGCTTTAGCGGCAGTTTCCTGCCGCCAAAGCAGCGCTAAGGGGCTTGATAATATGCCCTAGAGAATTCCAATAGAAGCCCAGGTTCTGGTGTCAAGGACATCAATCCTGGGCTGCTATTGGAATTCTCTAGGGCATATTATGAAGCCCCTTATCGACGCTTTAGCGGCAGGAAACTGCAGCTAAAGCGGCAATAATGTTTGCGCCGTTCTTGATAATATGGCCCTGTGAGCTCATAATGTACAACTACAACTTCACATACGCAAGCGTCCTCAATATCATAACCATCCTGCAACAAACAGGCATCTCCTCAAAAACAGTATGAATTGACACTGTCCTGCTGTCTGCTAGTCTAATCATCCAAAGCACTATTGTACATGACAAACACTGCTAAACTGTATCTCCCCTATCACATTTCAGAGGGAGAGACAGCACCTCCTGGACAGCAGCCTGGCCAAACCTTCACTGATGATGGGGATGGTTACCACACCATCGATGAGGAAGCCCTGCAACGTCTGCTAGACTGCATCAACACCTTACCTCCAGGAGCAGGGCAACCCAGCAGCATTGCGCCAACCCCACCCCTTGCACAAACCAGCCAGCAGCAGGCACCTCCCGCCACAGCCACCTCCCAGGACCCCGAGGCCACAACCCTGGCCTTCCAATGCTGTGTTGTAGAGCTCCAGTGGGAGGTGGCGGAACAGGTGCGGGTGGGGTTTGAGCACCTGGCGGACAAACTTGAGGCCATATGTGGGTGTCTCAGTCCCATCAGGGACCACATGCAGAAGATCACGGACACCCACTGCCCCTTCAATGCCCTCCAATGGTCCATGGCTGACATTGCTGGAGTCATGATTCAGAGACACCAATCACTGTCTGCTCAGAGTGGCTCCAGTAGTGTCAGCCAGGATCTGGCCAACATCCGTTGGATAATGGAGAGCATGGAGCGGATGCAGGCCCAAGACATGGCTGCCAGGGCTACCCACAGGCGTGAGGTTGGTGGGAACTATCATGCCCTGCACCAGCTCATCGCCTCTCATTGCTGCCACAAGGTTTAGCGCAGATGCCTGCTGCTGCTGCCTCCACATCCTCAAGCTCCACCACCTGATGTGTCAGTGCCTCACAGTGCTGCACCCACAATACCACCACCCACATGTGAGGCACATGACACATCAGATGATGGAGATGAGGATGATAGTGCATTTTTGCTACTGAGAAGGCGGTAGCATCCATGTGTGCCAAAAGGCCAGTTTCCTCCTTGGTGCCGTGCTCAGTATCATGCCACGGCTAAACATCTTGCACTGTCTTCCAATGTCCCCCGGAAATCACCTTGGACCCCCACATGGACTGCCATATCACTCTTTTCCTTGCCAATGCCACTGCAATCAGCCTGTGGACTGAACAATGCCTCTTCCCTTGGACCTGTTACCATCAAATGACTCTGTCTGGCCCTCCAACGGGCATCCATGCAATGTGGGCATGTATGGCCAAGCACTGGTCCAGTATTCATCCCCTGAATGTAAATAAAACGGATTTACTCACACATATGTGTGTGGTTCTTGAACAATCAAGTATCGAAGTATGTAAAAAGTGTTTGGACACTGATTCACCCAGAAGGTACACCAAGGAAATACTGAGCAATGTACATGTTTAACCTGATACAGAAATGCAGTGAGATGGGGCTGTATGTGTGAACCGTGGTGCCCCATTGCACTAATACAACGATATAGCAACATACCAACCGAGCCCAAATTCCCATCTGGTAAAGTCATGTATCTGTAAATGTCCAAGTCCGTTGCTGGCCACGGGTTGTGTCCTCCTCAACACTTGTAAACTGATATGTCGTGTCACATCCCTTCACACGGCGTGGTGGACAAACCCTGTTGGGATGGTGCACATTGCAGCCTACATTCCAAGAGTCAGGAGAGCATATCCACATTGATGAAGACACGGAAGGGCACATGTCCACCATACACATACGGAACCACAATGTCTGCATCAATGAAGTAGAGTGGCACATAGGGGCCCACACACGATGTGCATGCCGTCTAGTCTGCCCATCCCTGTTGCCAAACAATGTAACCCCAAATATTACCCCTCTCATGTGCTGTGACCACTGTGAGTGTGGACGGGCAATGTGTGTAGGGATGTATGTGGCACTGCACTCAGCATACAGTCAGATGCACTGACAACATTTCAAGGGCGGCACTCAGCATGAGTCAATGGCAGAAGTAACAGCTGGAACAGGTCTCCATTACACTGGCACTACAGGGAGCTATGCAGCATTTCCCCCTTGTGTGCATCTGAACAGTGTGCCGCCACCCAAACGTCATACTGGAGAAAGTCTAAACCTGACTAGTCTAGTGAGTCACTTAAGCCATGTAGGAGATGTAAACTCTGTGGAGCAAAATACACTACTCCCACAATCACCTTGTGAGTAACGTCAATTGTGGAAGTCAACACTTACTATCAGAATACTTTTGTGATTCAGGATACTGCTGTGCCATGTACTGTACACAATGCACACAGAGTACTTAAAAATCATGGATGGTCCTGAGAGTGACCGGACATGTATTGGAACTATATCTTGCAAGGAAGACTGCCACACTGGCACCACACAGCAAGTGCGGCTATGTCTGTGCAATGTAGATGGACTCTGTGCCAGGAGCATCTGACATGCGGGTGTGTGACGGAATCTCTTGAACCATGCGCATCCTTCCATCTCCATGATGGATAACAGTATCTCACTGTTTTCACTTGCCATGGCATCTTATTTGGTGAAGTGCAAAATGGGCTGCATGTGCAGTCCAAATCCGTGAGTCACACAGTAGATGCTGAACGTAACAGACGACTGTCCCTATATTAGGAAGTGAACCCAATCTTACTCCCTGTCATCCATGCAAGCTCAGTGTGCTCACATCTAAGGTATCCAGACACAATCTATTCTGCCAGCTTACATGTCATGAGCATATCAGCAATTTGAATGGATAGTCCAGTCATGGCAAAAGTTGCATACAATGGCATGAGTCACACTCCACAACCTCATCCCTGACATAAGTGAAAGCAGATATCAAAAGTATCAAAATATTTATTTTAACAGTATAAATAATCATGTGATCTAAACCTACACTTATCACTTAAAAACACTACTTACATTCTAATCTAACTAATGAAATCTAACTTCTAAACTATCTACCTAACTAATCCCAAACACGCAACAGCACATCCTAGACATCAACCCCCTCCCACCCTTAAGGCACATCACAAGACGGGACTAAGACATCTAAGCTATACATAAACTAACTCACATGTAACCTACACAAAGATATATTTTTGGGGGTTTTTTGTTTTTAATATTTTTATGCAACAGTAAAAACATCAACCCCACACCCAAAGGAAAAGGAAACTCATCCCCAAATATGGATGAACAATTAAAATCTAATACCTACCTAAATAGCTAACACTAACTAAATTCTACACTAAAACTACACTACCTAACAAATACTTTACTAACCTAACACTACTATGAACGAGGTAGCGAACATGGGGGAGGGAGGAGAGGGGGATGGTGTCCAGCAGGGTCCACCCATCATGGCAGTCCCAGGTGTTGGTGAATGTCCACGGCCCGCCTGTTCAGCATCTGAGATCGGCTGCTGCATTGCTGCCAGCTGAAACCACACTGTCCTGCAGTGTCCTCTGGTCCCTGCGTGAGGTGAAGTGGACCACCTGATCCCCATTTCCACGGGCGGTGGACAGCAGCCTTGGGCTGGGGGTGGTGCGGTAGGGGAGGAGCCACCCTGCTGTGGGACTGGGACACACCACTGACGCCTGATGGTCCGGGGGCTCGAAGGGGCATCCGCGGGCATGCTCTGTGCATCGCCTTCCACGCAGCCCGCCCGACGTTGCGTCACAGTACCTCCTGGACATGCTGCGGTACCCCCTTGCCACCTTCTTTCACATGCCGGGCGCAACGCTCCTTACGCACATCAAAGGCATGGATCTGGCCTGGCGCCATGCTGTCTGTAAAACATACACAAAGCCAAACAAGGAGCCTGGCACACATCTACATTCTTGTCTGTGCACTCGAAAGCAATACGTAAGATCAACTTAACAGGCTAGCCTACACTCGACAGCGCACGCTACATGAAGTCAGCAAGTGACCTGGACAATGGCATGTAGAAGCATGGATCAGTGAATACATGCTGGGGAGACTGACATTACAGTGCATGACATGGTACATGCAACTGTCACTTCACAAATTAGCCTGACCGTGCTTCAATGATTGTTGCCATTGGCACACCGGCAGCACGAGTGTGGGACGCATGGCAAGCATGTTGAGTAGGTAAGCATCATCCCCCTGTGTGTAGCACCATCCTCATCCTCGATCAATCTGGGGTTCATTAAAGCACTACCTGGGGTCCCAGGCCCTGGGGGTGGGGGGATCAGCACCGGATCGGGTCGCAAGATCCAGGTCTGTGAGTTCCGTCCCGGAACATGTGCAGGGTTGTGGAGCGTATGATGTTCACTGGGAGAATGTTCCAGCTCTTGGCCGTGGTGTAGGATAATGCCCACCTCTCTCTGTTCTGTTTCTGCGGATGCGGAGTACCCCTGCCAGGGCGAGTTTGGCGTAGCCGAGGTTCCACTTGGGTATGTGGAAGGATACTCTCTTGTTGTGGCATGTGGGTCCAATATTGTTGAGTGGTTTGTAGGTGTGGGTGAGGAGTTTGAAGGTGACCCGCTTCTCGCCGGGGATCCAGTGGAGGTCTTGGTAGGTGTTGCTTACTGTGCTTGTGACGCGGTGTCCCGAGGACGAGTCTGGCTGCGGCGTTCAGGACGCTCTGTAGCTTGTGTTGAAGGGTTCAGTTGTTCCAAGCGTATAGTGCTTTGCCGTCGGCGAGACCGCTGGTTATGAGTGCGTGGGTGACGGTCCTTCCGCAGTCCGGGGGGTTCCATTTGAAGTGCTTTAGGAGGATGCGTAGGCAGTTGAAGCTGGTGGAGGCAACAGCGTAGATCTTGCGGTTCATGGAGAGGGAGGAGTGGAGGATGATGCTGAGGTGTGGTGCGTGGTCAGTGGGGGTGGGTGGGTTTCCGAGGGCGGGGGCCACCAGGTGTTGTCGCGGCGGAGGTGCAGGTTCCAAGGATGAGGACCTTGCTCTTCTCAGAGTTGAGTTTCAAACAGCTGTCTTACATCCAGGCTGCTACATTCCCCATTCCTTCCTGGAAACAGAGTTTGGTGTCTTCGGGCTCCTTAATGAGTGAGAGGATGAGCTGGGGGTCGTCTGCGAAGGATACAATGCTGAGCCCATGCTGTCTGACGATGGCGGTGAGGTTGGACATGTAGATGTTGAATAGCGTGGGTCTGAGCAGGATCCTTGGGCTTTTGCAAACTGATGTATGGCGTTGATCACTTCCTTGGCGTTGTTCGTGTTGGGCGGGCTTTCGTCTGTTAAGAAGGTCAGTTTGGTGTCCATTATGCGCTGGTGGTATTCCTTCAGGGCGCTCCTGTGGTTGATCCGACTGTCCTTGCTTTACTTGTTTGTGCAAGGTTTCCCTAGTCGTCTACAGGAGCTCTCTGGCTTCTTGTGGTTCTGTGTTGAACCAGGCGGCCTTCAGTGGGCGTTGTTTGGCAGGGTGGCGTAGGGGTTTGAGCTTGTCAGCGCAGCTGGAGATCCTGCAGAGCAAATCATTGGCAGCGGTGTTGTTGTCGGTCAGTGCCGCTGGGGGTGTTCTTGGGGGAGGGTGGTGTTGAGTGAGTTGCTCTGCAAGCTTGCTCAAGTTCTTTCGTGGTGGGAGCGGTGGGGGCTTGTGTGTGGTGGTGGTGTTGAAGTGTGAAATGGACGTAGTGGTGTTCCGTCCAGGTGGGCTGGGTGGTGTGGCTGAAACGGATGTTTGTCCCTCCCGCAGAGATTGGCTGGAGGATGTATCCAGCTTTGTGTGTGGGCGTGTTGACCAGCATTTTCAGTCCAAGTTTGGCGAGGTTGTCTAGGGGAGTGCTGGCGTCGGTGTCGTGGCAGTTGTCGAGGTGCACATTCAGGTCCCCGAGTAATTGCCGGAACGTCTGAGCCAATCAAACACTCACCCCCAGTCAACTGATCTGGGTTTAATCCATCATCATTCTTTAGCTCACTCCACCACCCCAGTTCAGACATGGCCATATGCAAATCAGTCTGACCCTGTGCCTCATGGAACAGTCCAGCCCGAACTACCAAGCCATGTCTTCCCTGGACCGGAAACAAGCATCCTAGGACCGGTTTCTGGCATTCCAGCCGTCATCAGCCAGGCTTGCTTGAATCCAGTGGCAAAGTGAGCAAGGGACCCACGTCTGGGCATACCCCCGCCAACTTAGGGCGAACAAGCGATACAAAAGGGGATGATGGACCGGAGCGGCTGGAGCCAATCAACACTCACCCCCAGCTCACCTGATCTGTTGGCTTAATCCATTCATCTATCTTTAGCTCACTCCCACCACCCCAGTCTGCGACACATGGCCACATGCAACTCAGTCTGACCCTTGTGCCTCATGGGAACAGGTGTCCAGCCCGAACTGCCAAGCCATGTCTTCCCTGGACCGGAAACAAGCATCCTGGGGACCGGGTTTCTGGCATTCCAGCCGTCATCAGCCAGGCTTGCTTGAATCCAGTGGCAAAGTGAGCAAGGGACCCACGTCTGGGCATACCCCCGCCAACTTAGGCGTAGATACAAGCGATACAAAGGGGATGATGGACGGAACGTTTGAGCCAATCAAACACTCACCCCCAGTCAACTGATCTGGGTTTAATCCATCATCATTCTTTAGCTCACTCCACCACCCCAGTTCAGACATGGCCATATGCAAATCAGTCTGACCCTGTGCCTCATGGGAACAGTCCAGCCCGAACTGCCAAGCCATGTCTTCCCTGGACCGGAAACAAGCATCCTAGGACCGGTTTCTGGCATTCCAGCCGTCATCAGCCAGGCTTGCTTGAATCCAGTGGCAAAGTGAGCAAGGGACCCACGCCTGGGCATACCCCCGCCAACTTAGGGCGAACAAAGCGATACAAAAGGGGATGATGGACGGAACGTTTGAGCCAATCAAACACTCACCCCAGTCAACTGATCTGGGTTTAATCCATCATCATTCTTTAGCTCACTCCACCACCCCAGTTCAGACATGGCCATATGCAAATCAGTCTGACCCTGTGCCTCATGGGAACAGTCCAGCACGAACTGCCAAGCCATGTCTTCCCTGGACCGGAAACAAGCATCCTAGGACCGGCTTCTGGCATTCCCAGCCGTCATCAGCCAGGCTTGCTTGAATCCAGTGGCAAAGTGAGCAAGGGACCCACGTCTGGGCATACCCCCGCCAACTTAGGGCGAACAAAGCGATACAAGAGGGGATGATGGACGGAACGTTTGAGCCAATCGAAACACTCACCCCCAGCCTAGCCGATCTGGGTTTAATCCACTCACCACTCTTTAGCTCACTCCACCACCCCAGTTCAGACATGGCCACATGCAAATCAGTCTGACCCTTGTGCCTCATGGGAACAGTCCAGCACGAACTGCCAAGCCATGTCTTCCCTGGACCCCGGAAAACAAGCATCCTAGGACCGGTTTCTGGCATTCCAGCCGCCATCAGCCAGTGCTTGCTTTTGAATCCAGTGGCAAAGTGGAGCAAGGGACCCACGTCTGGGCATACTCCCCCGCCAACTTAGGGCGAACAAAGCGATACAAAGGGGATGATGGGCCGGAACGTCTGAGCCTGTAATCAAACACTCACCCCCAGTCAACTGATCTGGGTTTAATCCACTCTGTCATTCTTTAGCTCACACTCCACCACCCCAGTTCAGACATGGCCACATGCAAAATCAGTCTCGACCTCAGTGCTCTCATGGGAACAGTCCAGCACGAACTGCCAAGCCATGTCTTCCCTGGGCCGGAAACAAGCATCCTAGGACCGGTTTCTGGCATTCCAGCCGTCATCAGCCAGGCTTGCTTGGAATCCAGTAGGCAAAGTGAGCAAGGGACCCACGTCTGGGCATACCCCCGCCAACTTAGGGCGTAACAAAGCTGATACAAAAGGGGATGATGGACGGAGCCGCTGGAGCCAATCAGACACCCACCCCCAGTCAACTGATCTGGGTTTAATCCATCATCATTCTTCAGCTCACTCCACCACCCCAGTTCAGACATGGCCATATGCAAATCAGTCTGACCCTGTGCCTCATGGGAACAGTCCAGCACGAACTGCCAAGCCATGTCTTCCCTGGACCGGAAACAAGCATCCTAGGACCGGTTTCTGGCATTCCAGCCGTCATCAGCCAGGCTTGCTTGAATCCAGTGGCAAAGTGAGCAAGGGACCCACGTCTGGGCATACCCCCCGCCAACTTAGGGCGAACAAAGCGATACAAAAGGGGATGATGGACGGGCGTTTGAGCCAATCAAACACTCACCCCAGTCAACTGATCTGGGTTTAATCCATCATCATTCTTTAGCTCACTCCACCACCCCAGTTCAGACATGGCCATATGCAAAATCAGTCACGCCTGTGCCTCATAGGAACAGTCCAGCCCGAACTGCCAAGCCATGTCTTCCCTGGACCGGAAACAAGCATCCTAGGACCGGTTTCTGGCATTCCAGCCGTCATCAGCCAGGCTTGGCTTGAATCCAGTGGCAAAGTGAGCAAGGGACCCACGTCTGGGCATACCCCGCCAACTTAGGGCGAACAAGCGATACAAAAGGGGATGATGGACGGAACGCCTGAGCCAATCAAACACTCACCCCCAGTCAACTGATCCTGGGTTTAATCCATCATCATTCTTTAGCTCACTCCACCACCCCAGTTCAGACATGGCCATATGCAAATCAGTTGACCCTGTGCCTCATGGGAACAGTCCAGCACGAACTGCCAAGGCCATGTCTTCCCTGGACCGGAAACAAGCATCCTAGGACCGGTTTCTGGCATTCAGCCGTCACCAGCCAGGCTTACTTGAATCCAGTGGCTTAGTGAGCAAGGGACCCACGTCTGGGCATACCGCCAACTTAGGTACGAACAAAGCGATGCAAAGGGGATGATGGACGGAACGTTTGAGCCAATCAAACACTCACCCCCAGTCAACTGATCTGGGTTTAATCCATCATCATTCTTTGGCTCACTCCACCACCCCAGTTCAGACATGGCCATATGCAAATCAGTCTGACCCTGTGCCTCATGGGAACAGTCCAGCCGCGAACTGCCAAGCCATGTCTTCCCTGGACCGAGAAACAAGCATCCCTAGGACCGGTTTCTGGCATTCCAGCCGTCAGCAGCCAGGCTTGCTTGAATCCAGTGGCAAAGTGAGCAAGAGGACCCACGTCTGGGCATACCCCCGCCAACAGGGCGAACAAAGCGATACAAAAGGGGATGATGGACGGAACGCTTGAGCCAATCAAACACTCACCCCCAGTCAACTGATCTGGGTTTAATCCCATCATCATTCTACAGCTCACTCCACCACCCCAGTTCCAGACATGGCCATATGCAAATCCAGTCTGACCCTGTGCCTCATGGGAACAGTCCAGCCACGAACACCGCCAAGCCATGTCTTCCCTGGACCCCGGAAACAAGCATCCTAGGACCGGTTACTGGCATTCCAGCCGTCATCAGCCAGGCTTGCTTGAATCCAGTGGCAAAGTGAGCAAGGGACCCACGTCTGGGCACTTACCCCACGCCAACCAGGAGCAGAACAAAGCGATACAAAAAGGGGATGATGGACGGAACGCTTGAGCCAATCAAACACTCACCCCCAGTCAACTGATCTGGAGTTTAGTCCATCATCATTCTTTAGCTCACTCCACCACCCCAGTTCAGACATGGCCATATGCAAATCAGTCTGACCCTGTGCCTCATGGGAACAGTCCAGCCCGAACTGCCAAGCCATGTCTTCCCTGGACCGGAAACAAGCATCCTAGGACCGGTTTCTGGCATTCCAGCCGTCATCAGCCAGGCTTGCTTGAATCCAGTGGCAAAGTGAGCAAGGGACCCACGTCTGGGCATACCCCGCCAACTTAGGGCGAACAAAGCGATACAAAGGGAGATGATGGACGGAGCGCTTGAGCCAATCAAACACTCCACCCCCAGTCAACTGATCTGGGTTTAATCCATCATCATTCTTTAGCTCACTCCACCACCCCAGTTCAGACATGGCCATATGCAAAATCAGTCTGACCCACTGTGCCTCATGGGAACAGTCCAGCCACGAACTGCCAAGCCATGTCTTCCCCTGGACCGGAAACAAGCATCCTAGGACCGGTTTCTGGCATTCCAGCCGTCATCAGCCAGGCTTGCTTGAATCCAGTGGCAAAGTGAGCAAGGGACCCACGTCTGGAGCATACCCCGCCAACTTAGGGCGAACAAGCGATACAAAAAGGGATGATGGACGGAGCGTTTGAGCCAATCAAACACTCACCCCCAGTCAACTGATCTGGGTTTAATCCATCATCATTCTTTAGCTCACTCCACCACCCCAGTTCAGACATGGCCATATGCAAATCAGTCTGACCCTGTGCCTCATGGGAACAGTCCAGCCCGAACTGCCAAGCCATGTCTTCCCTGGACCGGAAACAAGCATCCTAGGACCGGTTTCTGGCATTCCAGCCGTCATCAGCCAGGCTTGCTTGAATCCAGTGGCAAAGTGAGCAAGGGACCCACGTCTGGGCAT
>CAWUFW010032966.1:0-13068 GCA_963921515.1 Calotriton arnoldi | reverse complement strand
AATCACCAGGCATTACCTATGTACTCTTCTAAGCCCCCAGACATTACTCCTGCAATCATGCAATCACCAATGTGTTATCTATACACTGGTTTAATCACCCAGGCACTACCCTTGCACTCCTCCAATCACCCTGTCAGGATATATGCACTCCTCCAATCACTTAGCCAATGCCCATGCACTTATAAAATCACCCAGGCACTACCTTTACACTCCTCCAATCACTGAGGCACTACCACAGTACTACTCCAATCACCCAGGCAGTACCGATGCACTTATAAAATTACCTTGTCACTTCCTATGTACTGCTGTAATCCCCCAGATATTACCCCTCAACTCATGCAATCACCCAGACATTACCTATGTACTCCTCTAATCCCCCAGACATTACCTCTGCACTCATGCAATCACCAATGCATTAGCTATACACTGGTTCAATCACCCAGACACAATCGTTGAACTCCTCCAATCACCCTCTGAGGATCTATGCACTCCTCCAATCACTTAGCCAGTACCTATGCACTTATAAAATCACCAAGGCACTACATTTACACTCCTCCAATCACTGGGGCACTACCACAATACTACTCTAATCAGCTAGACAGTACTGATGCACTTATAAAATCACTCAGGCACCTTCTATGTACTCCTGTAGTCCCCCAGATATTACCCCTGAACTCATGCAATCACCCAGGCATTACCTATGTACTCCTCTGATCCCCCAGACATTACCTTTGCACTCATGCAATCACCAATGCATTAGCTATACACTGGTTCAATCACCCAGGCACTACTCTTGGAGTCCTCAAATCACCCTATCAGGATCTATGCACTCCTCCAATCACTTAGCCAGCACCCATGCACTTATAAAATCACTCAGGTAGTACCTATACACTTATGCAATCACCCCAGCACTACCCTAGTACTCCTCCAATCACCCAGGCAGTACCTTTGTTCTCACGCAATCACCCAGGCACTACCCCTGCACTTCTTCAATTGCCCAGCCACTACTCCTGCAGTCCTTCGATCACCCAGCCACTACCCATGCACTTATATAATTATCCAGGCACTACCTTTGCACTCTTCCAATCACGCTGGCACTATCCCTGTAATTATGTAACCACTCAGCCAGTGCGCATGCATTTATAAAATCACCCAGGCACTACCTTTACACTTCTCAAATCACTCAGGCAGTACCACAATACTACTGCAATCACCCAGGCAGTACTGATGCACTTATAAAATCACCCAGGCACTTCCTATGTACTTCTGTTATCCCCCAGACATTACCTCTGCACTCATGCAATCACCCAGGCAATACCCTTGCACTCCTCCAATCACCCTGTCAGGATCTATGCACTCCTGCAATCACTTAGCCAGTACCCATGCACTTATAAAATCACCCAGGCACTACCTTTACACTCCTCCAATCACTGATGCACTACCACAATAGCACTCTAATCACTGAGGCAGTACCGATGCACTTATAAAATCACCCAGGCACTTTCTATGTACTCCTGTAATCCCCCAGATATTACCCCTGAACTCGTGCAATCACCCAGACATTGCCTATGTACTCCTCTAATCCCCCAGACATTACCTTTGGAGTCATGCAATCACCAATGCATTAGCTATACACTGGTTCAATCACCCAGGAACTAAACTTGCACTCCTCCAATCACCCTCTCAGGATCTATGCACTCCTCCAACCACTTAGCCAGGACATATGCACTTATAAAATCACCCAGGCACTACCTTTAAACTCCTCCAATCACTGAGGCACTACCACAATACTACTCTAATCACCTAGGCAGTACCGATGCACTTATAAAATCACCCAGGCACTTTCTATGTACTCCTGTAGTCCCCCAGATATTACCTGTGAACTCATGCAATCACCAATGCATTAGCTATACACTGGTTCAATCACCCAGGCACTAACCTTGCAGTCCTCCAATCACCCTGTCAGGATCTATGCACTCCTCCAATCACTTAGCCAGTACCCATGCACTTATAAAATTACCCAGGCAGTTCCTATGTACTCCTGTAATCCCCCAGATAATATCCCTCAACTCATGCAATCCCCCAGACATTACGTATGTATTCCTCTAATCACCCAGGCAGTTCTTATGTACTCCTGTAATCCCCAAGATATTACCCCTCAACTCATGCAATCACCCAGACATTACCTATGTACTCCTCTAATCCCCCAGACATTACCTCTGCACTCATGCAATCACCAATGCATTAGCTATACACTGGTTCAATCACCCAGGCAATACCCTTGCACTCCTCCAATCACCCTCTCAGGATCTATGCACTCCTCCAATCACTTAGCCAGTACCTATGCAGTTATAAAATCACCCAGGTACTACCTTTACACTCCTCCAATCACTGAGGCACTACCACAGTACTACTCCAATCACCCAGGCAGTACTGATGCACTTATAAAATCACCCAGGCACTTTCTATGTACTCCTGTAGTCCCCCAGATATTACCCCTGAACTCATGCAATCACCCAGGCATTACCTACTTACTCCTCTAATTCCCCAGACATTACCTTTGCACTCATGCATTCACCAAGGCATTATTTATACACTGGTTCAATCACCCAGGCACTACCTTTGCAGTCCTCCAATCACCCAGTCAGGATCTATGCACTTCTCGAATCACTTAGCCAGTACCCATGCACTTATAAAATCACTCAGGCACTACCTATGCACTTATGCAATCACCCAGGCACTACCCTAGTACTCCTCCAATCACCCAGGCAGTAGCTTGTTCTCATGCAATCACCCAGGCACTACCCTTGCACTCCTTCAATCACCCTGTCAGGATCTATGCACTCCTCCAATCACTTAGCCAGTACCCATGCACTTATAAAATCACCCAGGCACTACCTTTACACTCCTCCAATCACTGAGGCACTAGCATAGTACTACTCCAATCACCCAGGCACTACTGATGCACTTATAAGATCACCCTGGGACTTCCTATGTACTCCTGTAATACCCCAGATATTACCCGTCAACTCAATCAATTACCCAGACATTACCTATGTACTCTTCTAATCCCCAAGACATTACCTCTGCACTCATGCAATCACCAATGCATTAGCTATACACTGGTTCAATCACCCAGGCACTACCCTTGCACTCCTCCAATCACCCTCTCAGGATCTATGCACTCCTCCAATCACTTAGCCAGTACCTATGCACTTATAAAATCACCCAGGCACTACCTTTACACTCCTTCAATCACTGAGGCACTACCACAGTACTACTCCAATCACCCAGGTAGTACTGATGCACTTATAAAATCACCCAGGCACTTTCCATGTACTCCTGTACTCCCCAAATATTACCCCTGAACTCATGCAATCACACAGGCATTACTTATGTACTCTTCTAATCCCCAAAACATTACCTCTGCACTCATGCAATCGCCAATGCATTAGCTATACACTGGTTCAATCACCCAGGCACTACCCTTGCACTCCTCCAATCACCCTCTCAGGATCTATGCACTCCTCCAATCACTTAGCCAGTACCTATGCACTTATAAAATCACCCAGGCACTACCTTTACACTCCCCAATCACTGAGGTACTACCACAGTACTACTCCACTCTCCCAGGCAGTACTGATGCACTTATAAAATCACCCAGGCACTTTCTATGTACTTCTGTAGTCCCCCAGATATTACCCCTGAACTCATGCAATCACACAGGCATTACCTATGTACTCCTCCAATCCTCCAGACATTACCCCTGCACTCATGCAATCAACAAAGCATTAGCTATACACTGGTTCAATCACCCAGGCACTACCCTTGCACTCCTCCAATCACCCTGTTGCCTCTTTCTGCACCCCTGTTCCCTCTTTCTGCACCTTTCCTGCCTGTTTCTGCACCTCTCTTGCCTCTTTCTGTACCTCTGTTGGTTCTTTCTGTACTTCTCTTGCTCTTTCTCCACCCTTCCTGCCTCTTTCTGTACCTCTCTTGCCTCTTTCTGCACCTCAAGTGCCTCTTTCTGCACTTCTCTTGCCTCTTTCTGCACTCCTCTTGCCTCTTTTTGCACCTCTGCTGGTTAATTCTGCACTGCTCTTGCTTCTTTCTGCACCCCTCTTTTCTCTTTCTGCACCTCTCTTGCCTCTTTCTGCACCCCTGTTCCCTCTTTCTGCACCTTTCCTGCCTGTTTCTGCACCTCTCTTGCCTCTTTCAGCACCTCTGTTGCTTCTTTCTGATCTTCTCTTCCTTCTTTCTGCAACCCTCCTGCCTCTTTCTGTACCTCTCTTGCCTCTTTGTGTACCTCTCCTACCCTTTTCTGCACCCCTCTTGCCTTTTTTTGTACCTCTGTTGGTTCTTTCTGCACTGCTCTTGCTTTTTTCTGCACCCCACTTGCCTCTTTCTGCACTTCTCTTGCTTCTTTCTACACCTCTGTTGCTTCTTTCAGCAAATCACCCTGTCAGGATCTATGCACTCCTCCAATCACTTAGCCAGCACCCATGCACTTATAAAATCACTCAGGTAGTACCTATACACTTATGCAATCACCCCAGCACTACCCTAGTACTCCTCCAATCACCCAGGCAGTACCTTTGTTCTCACGCAATCACCCAGGCACTACCCCTGCACTTCTTCAATTGCCCAGCCACTACTCCTGCAGTCCTTCGATCACCCAGCCACTACCCATGCACTTATATAATTATCCAGGCACTACCTTCGCACTCTTCCAATCACGCTGGCACTATCCCTGTAATTATGTAACCACTCAGCCAGTGCGCATGCATTTATAAAATCACCCAGGCACTACCTTTACACTTCTCAAATCACTCAGGCAGTACCACAATACTACTGCAATCACCCAGGCAGTACTGATGCACTTATAAAATCACCCAGGCACTTCCTATGTACTTCTGTTATCCCCCAGACATTACCTCTGCACTCATGCAATCACCCAGGCAATACCCTTGCACTCCTCCAATCACCCTGTCAGGATCTATGCACTCCTGCAATCACTTAGCCAGTACCCATGCACTTATAAAATCACCCAGGCACTACCTTTACACTCCTCCAATCACTGATGCACTACCACAATAGCACTCTAATCACTGAGGCAGTACCGATGCACTTATAAAATCACCCAGGCACTTTCTATGTACTCCTGTAATCCCCCAGATATTACCCCTGAACTCGTGCAATCACCCAGACATTGCCTATGTACTCCTCTAATCCCCCAGACATTACCTTTGGAGTCATGCAATCACCAATGCATTAGCTATACACTGGTTCAATCACCCAAGAACTAAACTTGCACTCTTCCAATCACCCTCTCAGGATCTATGCACTCCTCCAATCACTTAGCCAGGACATATGCACTTATAAAATCACCCAGGCACTACCTTTAAACTCCTCCAATCACTGAGGCACTACCACAATACTACTCTAATCACCTAGGCAGTACCGATGCACTTATAAAATCACCCAGGCACTTTCTATGTACTCCTGTAGTCCCCCAGATATTACCTGTGAACTTATGCAATCACCAATGCATTAGCTATACACTGGTTCAATCACCCAGGCACTACCCTTGCAGTCCTCCAATCACCCTGTCAGGATCTATGCACTCCTCCAATCACTTAGCCAGTACCCATGCACTTATAAAATTACCCAGGCAGTTCCTATGTACTCCTGTAATCCCCCAGATAATATCCCTCAACTCATGCAATCCCCCAGACATTACGTATGTATTCCTCTAATCACCCAGGCAGTTCTTATGTACTCCTGTAATCCCCAAGATATTACCCCTCAACTCATGCAATCACCCAGACATTACCTATGTACTCCTCTAATCCCCCAGACATTACCTCTGCACTCATGCAATCACCAATGCATTAGCTATACACTGGTTCAATCACCCAGGCAATACCCTTGCACTCCTCCAATCACCCTCTCAGGATCTATGCACTCCTCCAATCACTTAGCCAGTACCTATGCAGTTATAAAATCACCCAGGTACTACCTTTACACTCCTCCAATCACTGAGGCACTACCACAGTACTACTCCAATCACCCAGGCAGTACCGATGCACTTATAAAATCACCCAGGCACTTTCTATGTACTCCTGTAGTCCCCCAGATATTACCCCTGAACTCATGCAATCACCCAGGCATTACCTACTTACTCCTCTAATTCCCCAGACATTACCTTTGCACTCATGCATTCACCAAGGCATTATTTATACACTGGTTCAATCACCCAGGCACTACCTTTGCAGTCCTCCAATCACCCAGTCAGGATCTATGCACTTCTCGAATCACTTAGCCAGTACCCATGCACTTATAAAATCACTCAGGCACTACCTATGCACTTATGCAATCACCCAGGCACTACCCTAGTACTCCTCCAATCACCCAGGCAGTAGCTTGTTCTCATGCAATCACCCAGGCACTACCCTTGCACTCCTTCAATCACCCTGTCAGGATCTATGCACTCCTCCAATCACTTAGCCAGTACCCATGCACTTATAAAATCACCCAGGCACTACCTTTACACTCCTCCAATCACTGAGGCACTAGCATAGTACTACTCCAATCACCCAGGCACTACTGATGCACTTATAAGATCACCCTGGGACTTCCTATGTACTCCTGTAATACCCCAGATATTACCCGTCAACTCAATCAATTACCCAGACATTACCTATGTACTCTTCTAATCCCCAAGACATTACCTCTGCACTCATGCAATCACCAATGCATTAGCTATACACTGGTTCAATCACCCAGGCACTACTCTTGGAGTCCTCAAATCACCCTGTCAGGATCTATGCACTCCTCCAATCACTTAGCCAGCACCCATGCACTTATAAAATCACTCAGGTAGTACCTATACACTTATGCAATCACCCCAGCACTACCCTAGTACTCCTCCAATCACCCAGGCAGTACCTTTGTTCTCACGCAATCACCCAGGCACTACCCCTGCACTTCTTCAATTGCCCAGCCACTACTCCTGCAGTCCTTCGATCACCCAGCCACTACCCATGCACTTATATAATTATCCAGGCACTACCTTTGCACTCTTCCAATCATGCTGGCACTATCCCTGTAATTATGTAACCACTCAGCCAGTGCGCATGCATTTATAAAATCACCCAGGCACTACCTTTACACTTCTCAAATCACTCAGGCAGTACCACAATACTACTGCAATCACCCAGGCAGTACTGATGCACTTATAAAATCACCCAGGCACTTCCTATGTACTTCTGTTATCCCCCAGACATTACCTCTGCACTCATGCAATCACCCAGGCAATACCCTTGCACTCCTCCAATCACCCTGTCAGGATCTATGCACTCCTGCAATCACTTAGCCAGTACCCATGCACTTATAAAATCACCCAGGCACTACCTTTACACTCCTCCAATCACTGATGCACTACCACAATAGCACTCTAATCACTGAGGCAGTACCGATGCACTTATAAAATCACCCAGGCACTTTCTATGTACTCCTGTAATCCCCCAGATATTACCCCTGAACTCGTGCAATCACCCAGACATTGCCTATGTACTCCTCTAATCCCCCAGACATTACCTTTGGAGTCATGCAATCACCAATGCATTAGCTATACACTGGTTCAATCACCCAGGAACTAAACTTGCACTCCTCCAATCACCCTCTCAGGATCTATGCACTCCTCCAACCACTTAGCCAGGACATATGCACTTATAAAATCACCCAGGCACTACCTTTAAACTCCTCCAATCACTGAGGCACTACCACAATACTACTCTAATCACCTAGGCAGTACCGATGCACTTATAAAATCACCCAGGCACTTTCTATGTACTCCTGTAGTCCCCCAGATATTACCTGTGAACTCATGCAATCACCAATGCATTAGCTATACACTGGTTCAATCACCCAGGCACTACCCTTGCAGTCCTCCAATCACCCTGTCAGGATCTATGCACTCCTCCAATCACTTAGCCAGTACCCATGCACTTATAAAATTACCCAGGCAGTTCCTATGTACTCCTGTAATCCCCCAGATAATATCCCTCAACTCATGCAATCCCCCAGACATTACGTATGTATTCCTCTAATCACCCAGGCAGTTCTTATGTACTCCTGTAATCCCCAAGATATTACCCCTCAACTCATGCAATCACCCAGACATTACCTATGTACTCCTCTAATCCCCCAGACATTACCTCTGCACTCATGCAATCACCAATGCATTAGCTATACACTGGTTCAATCACCCAGGCAATACCCTTGCACTCCTCCAATCACCCTCTCAGGATCTATGCACTCCTCCAATCACTTAGCCAGTACCTATGCAGTTATAAAATCACCCAGGTACTACCTTTACACTCCTCCAATCACTGAGGCACTACCACAGTACTACTCCAATCACCCAGGCAGTACCGATGCACTTATAAAATCACCCAGGCACTTTCTATGTACTCCTGTAGTCCCCCAGATATTACCCCTGAACTCATGCAATCACCCAGGCATTACCTACTTACTCCTCTAATTCCCCAGACATTACCTTTGCACTCATGCATTCACCAAGGCATTATTTATACACTGGTTCAATCACCCAGGCACTACCTTTGCAGTCCTCCAATCACCCAGTCAGGATCTATGCACTTCTCGAATCACTTAGCCAGTACCCATGCACTTATAAAATCACTCAGGCACTACCTATGCACTTATGCAATCACCCAGGCACTACCCTAGTACTCCTCCAATCACCCAGGCAGTAGCTTGTTCTCATGCAATCACCCAGGCACTACCCTTGCACTCCTTCAATCACCCTGTCAGGATCTATGCACTCCTCCAATCACTTAGCCAGTACCCATGCACTTATAAAATCACCCAGGCACTACCTTTACACTCCTCCAATCACTGAGGCACTAGCATAGTACTACTCCAATCACCCAGGCACTACTGATGCACTTATAAGATCACCCTGGGACTTCCTATGTACTCCTGTAATACCCCAGATATTACCCGTCAACTCAATCAATTACCCAGACATTACCTATGTACTCTTCTAATCCCCAAGACATTACCTCTGCACTCATGCAATCACCAATGCATTAGCTATACACTGGTTCAATCACCCAGGCACTACCCTTGCACTCCTCCAATCACCCTCTCAGGATCTATGCACTCCTCCAATCACTTAGCCAGTACCTATGCACTTATAAAATCACCCAGGCACTACCTTTACACTCCTTCAATCACTGAGGCACTACCACAGTACTACTCCAATCACCCAGGTAGTACTGATGCACTTATAAAATCACCCAGGCACTTTCCATGTACTCCTGTACTCCCCCAAATATTACCCCTGAACTCATGCAATCACACAGGCATTACTTATGTACTCTTCTAATCCCCAAAACATTACCTCTGCACTCATGCAATCGCCAATGCATTAGCTATACACTGGTTCAATCACCCAGGCACTACCCTTGCACTCCTCCAATCACCCTCTCAGGATCTATGCACTCCTCCAATCACTTAGCCAGTACCTATGCACTTATAAAATCACCCAGGCACTACCTTTACACTCCCCAATCACTGAGGTACTACCACAGTACTACTCCACTCTCCCAGGCAGTACTGATGCACTTATAAAATCACCCAGGCACTTTCTATGTACTTCTGTAGTCCCCCAGATATTACCCCTGAACTCATGCAATCACACAGGCATTACCTATGTACTCCTCCAATCCTCCAGACATTACCCCTGCACTCATGCAATCAACAAAGCATTAGCTATACACTGGTTCAATCACCCAGGCACTACCCTTGCACTCCTCCAATCACCCTGTTGCCTCTTTCTGCACCCCTGTTCCCTCTTTCTGCACCTTTCCTGCCTGTTTCTGCACCTCTCTTGCCTCTTTCTGTACCTCTGTTGGTTCTTTCTGTACTTCTCTTGCTCTTTCTCCACCCTTCCTGCCTCTTTCTGTACCTCTCTTGCCTCTTTCTGCACCTCAAGTGCCTCTTTCTGCACTTCTCTTGCCTCTTTCTGCACTCCTCTTGCCTCTTTTTGCACCTCTGCTGGTTAATTCTGCACTGCTCTTGCTTCTTTCTGCACCCCTCTTTTCCCTTTCTGCACCTCTCTTCCCTCTTTCTGCACCCCTGTTCCCTCTTTCTGCACCTTTTCTGCCTGTTTCTGCATCTCTCTTGCCTCTTTCTGCACCTTTGTTCCCTCTTTCTGCACCTTTCCTGCCTGTTTCTGCACCTCTCTTGCCTCTTTCAGCACCTCTGTTGCTTCTTTCTGATCTTCTCTTCCTTCTTTCTGCAACCCTCCTGCCTCTTTCTGTACCTCTCTTGCCTCTTTGTGTACCTCTCCTACCCTTTTCTGCACCCCTCTTGCCTTTTTTTGTACCTCTGTTGGTTCTTTCTGCACTGCTCTTGCTTTTTTCTGCACCTCACTTGCCTCTTTCTGCACTTCTCTTGCTTCTTTCTACACCTCTGTTGCTTCTTTCAGCAATTCTCTTGCCTCGTTCTGCACTTCTCTTCCTTCTTTCTGCACCCTTCCTGCCTCTTTCTGTATCTCTCTTGCCTCCTTGTGCACCTCTACTACCTCTTTCTGCACTCCTCTTGCCTCTTTTTGCACCTCTGTTGGTTCATTCTGCACTGCTCTTGCTTCTTTCTGCACCCCTCTTGCCTCTTTCTGCACCCCTCTTTTCTCTTTCTGCACCTCTCTTGCCTATTTCTGCACCCCTGTGCCCTCTTTCTGCACCTTTCCTGCCTGTTTCTGCACCTCTGTTGCCTCTTTCTGTACCTCTGTTGGTTCTTTCTGCACTTCTCCTGCTCTTTCTGCACCCTTCGCGCCTTTTTCAGCACCTCTGTTGCTTCTTTCTGCACTTCTCTTCCTTCTTTCTGCACCCCTCCTGCCTCTTTCTGTACCTCTCTTGCCTCTTTGTGCACCTCTCCTACCTTTTTCTGCACCCCTCTTGCCTCTTTTTACACCTCTGTTGGTTCTTTCTGCACTGCTTTTGCTTCTTTCTGCACCTCACTTGCCTCTTTCTGCACTTCTCTTGCTTCTTTCTACACCTCTGTTGCTTCTTTCAGCAATTCTCTTGCCACTTTCTGCACTTCTCTTCCTTCTTTCTGCACCCCTCCTGCCTCTTTCTGCACCTCTGTTGCCTCTTTGTGCACCTCTCTTGCCTCTTTCTGCACTTCACTTGCTTCTTTCTGCACCTCTCTCTTGCCTGTTTCGGCACCTCTGTTGCTTCTTTCTACATTTCTCTTGCCTCTTTCTGCACCTCTGACTTAGAGGTAGTTTTAATCCTCCTGCCCTATTATGTACTAGGGCCATACAGGGGAGGTCATGCCAATCACAAGGGTACCCCAACCCATAGTGTACCCTAGTGTATGTAGGTGTTTTCACTGTATTCTAAGGGGCCGATTCCGATTCGGGCCGGAAATCTCTCCGACCGAGCCGGACCCGGAGAGATTTCCGACCGAATCGGACCGGTGCAGCCCGACCGAACGAGTACGATGCGTCCGTATGCTATCGTACTCGAGTCGGTCGGACTCCCATTGAAGTCAATGGGAGCCGGTCGTACAACGCGTACGCGGGCTCCCATTGCCTCAATGGGTGCGAGGCGAACAAGGGCGCCCCCTACCGCATGTACATGGCAAAGCGACTCGCGCCGTACACGCACAGGTGTAGGGGGGACCCATGGGTCCCCCCTGTGTGCGACTCGCGCGGCTACGCGTACAGGGGGTCTGACACGGACCCCCGAAGTACGGCTCCGACTGCTCTTTCGAGCCGGACGGCGCGTGTCGGTCGGACTGCTCGCGGCGCGCATCGTACTTACCCGGCCGGGGAACGTCTCCATTGCGCGGTGCGAGTCGTGTCCGAGCGAGTCGGTCGGTGCAGTTCGACCCGAGAACGAGTCGGTCGGAGCGGTTGGGACGCCCGAACGAGTCGGTCGGCGATTTCGCATCGTACTCGCTCGTCCGGACGCGCGTACGGATCGGTCGGGAAATAGGGCTCCGAATCGGATCCGGTTAAGCCGAATCCGATTCGGAGCCCTACCGGCCGAGATCGGAATCGGCCCCTAAGTGTCTTTCAGCATAGCACTGGCTCCGGGCCTGGTTAGTCAGAGTCAGTTACCACCAGTACCAGTCACCAAAAAGTTGGGGGCACAGGATGACTTTGTAACAAGGCCTCTTTCTGCACCTCTGTTGGTTCTTTCTGCATATCTCTTGCTTCTTTCTGCACCTTTCTTTGTCTTTCTTGACATCTGTTGCCTCTTTCTGCATTTCTCTTGCTTCTTTCTGCGCTTTTCTTCCTCTTCCTGCACATGTCCTACCTCTGTAGGCATAGTTAGAAATTAGCATTTAAAAAACCTTTGAAATTCATTGAAAAAACCACAGGTTTCAGGGACGTTATAGTTAGTTGGCCATTTTACTCATACAAAGCCAGTGAAATTCGGTCGTTATAGTTGGTTGAGCTAACTATAACTCGCGCCCCCGCAATGCACTGCTGATGACGTCACATATTACATCATTCATGACATGGTCAATGACATCACTGATGACATCACTGATGACATCTCAAATGTGCCATAACAAACACTGCTTTGCTTCTTGGTAGCAAGAGCAGGAAACCTGCTCTCGCTTCCAAGAAGCAAAGTAGAATTGCTTTTGGGTAAGGGGAGCTGCATGTTAGCAGCTCCCCTTGCCCAATAGCAATGCCTGCTCCCGCAGGAGGCGGGGAGCCGGCTGGGACCTTGGGGGCATTGGGGCTCCCCCCATGGTCCCCAACATATGGCCAGGCCCCGGGGGATGGGGTCCCCGGGGCCATAATTGGCCTCAGGAGGGGGGCCACATGGCCCCCCTCCAAACTAAAAAAAGTCTGGCCAGGCCCCAGGGGATGGCGTCCCCGGGGCCATTAGTGGCCCAGGGAAGGGGGCCACACGGCCCCCCTCCCTTATACATATTCTTTTTTTTTTTTTTTTAAAAGGCTAGCCAGGCCCCGGGGGATGGGGGCCCCGGGGCCATAATTGGCCTCAGGAGGTGGGGCCA
>CAWUFW010032965.1:0-13068 GCA_963921515.1 Calotriton arnoldi | reverse complement strand
CTTTGTGTCTGTGTGTACATTTATCTGTGCATGTTCGCCTATGTATGTGCATCTCTGTTTCTATATGTGCATCACTTCTTTATGTGTTCCTTTTTCTATGTACATCATTGTGTATGTGTGTTTATTATTGCCTTTATATATAGATTACTGTCTGTGTGTGTGCATCTTAAGTGCATCACTGTGTCTGTGTGTGCATCTTTGTATCTATGTGTACATTTATCATATATGTCTGTCTCTTTATGTACATCATTGTCTATGAGTGTGCATCACTTTACTTGTGTGTACATCTCTAGTGTGTTTCTCTCACTGTATGTTCATCACTATATCTGTGTAAACGTCTGTACCTCTGTCTGTGTTTGCGCGTCTTTGTGTCTGTGTGTGTACTCCTGTTTTGTGTGTGCAACATTGTTTCTGGGTATGCATCACTGCCTCTGTATGCATGTATCTGTTTGTGTGTGTACGCCTTTGTCTCTGTATGTGCATAACTGTGTTTGTCCGTCCATCTCTTTTTGTGTGTGAGCCTCTATGTCTGTATGTGCATCATTAACACTGTAAGTGCAACTTTGTGTGTACGTCACTATCTATTACATAAACACATCAGTAGTACTTGCATAACAACAAACTTTCATCACTATATTTCTCTTACTTACGTTACATGCTCTACATCTTTAATTCGATATACATGTTTTTACATTTGTTCAAACATAAAGTACAAAAGCTTCTAGTTCAGCGCTTATACAATATTTAATTTGCAAACAATTACATCAGTTTTTGCAAGCCTTACTCTATATTTGCTAAATAAGAAACAAAAAAACAAAAAATAGGTGTATTTACACAACATCTATCTACATAGCTAAATGCTATTAGTATTATAATATTGAATACAGAAACAACTACACTAAGCTGCACAGCACTAAACATTACTAACAAGCTAAAATGAAACCAAAATCAACGCTATTCATGCCTTGCTGGGAAAACATTCCCCTCTTGCCCATTCTTGCTCACCTTCTTTGACCTTATCTGTGTTTTTTTTTTCAATACTGTTATTGGACCTTGCTATTGGTTACCTCCCTTTACTGCATTTTTATTGCCTTTCACCTTATTTAACCTCGCCAAAAACATCTGCTGCAAACGCTTCCTTTGTTGCTGTTACTACAGACGATACATCCTTCACGCCTGCGAATCCCAGACTAACAATTGCGGTAAGATAATTTTCACTTTCAAAGTTTAATTTCAAATAACTATTAGATACTTTACTTGCCTTTAGCTTATATTTTAATTTACTCAAACAACGACTTTTAAAAGTTTTTACGTCATCCTCCATGTAAACAAAAAGATTAGCTTACAAATTAATCAATGTTAATAGCTTTGCTAACATTGCTTTTCTCTTCGAATTTTTAACACTGTTTCTTTTTTAAATCTACAGGAAAAAGCTTCCAGCACACAACATTATTGTGCCGGTCTTAATAACATTTGCAAGCACCATACTATTGACAAGATCACAGCTCTGGTAAGTACATTACAGATCAAATGTATTTTACCTACGTAAATATTGCTTTTGCTAAAGAAAAGGACATTTAAAGTTAATTATTCTGATGCTATACACAGCAGAGATTTTTTAAATATGTTGTACTTTTATTACTCCTTAAATGTAAATTATGTTTCCGTTTAAAGGAAGTAACATAATATGTAAACATAAACACCTTGTTACAGCAACAACAAAAAAGTTATAAACTATGCATCCGAATACCGTTACTGTTCTATTACAGGGCAAGAACATGCTTTTCTTATGTACTATTAATTTTAGGTACCTCTGTACTAGTTAATCACAAGTGCATAAAAGTTTACTATGCAATGTAATGCTTACATTAGCATGTAATGCACACAGACAACTAGTGCTCAATCAAACGCTAGAGTAGTTACTTTATTATTAGTTGTATTGTTTTAAGATCTTGCCTTTTGAAGCAGACGCCCATTTTTTTAACCTTATTCTAGGCTGCATTACGTGTGTTTTATTTTGTTCCCTTAATTGCTCTACAATCTATTCTTATACTCAACAGTAGTCTTTGCTATAATTGCTTTAAGATAGTTAATTATACAGGTTAAAAGTGAGGTAGAAACAAGTAGCAATTTATATCATGCAGCTTAACACAAAATACATATACAATGTATTTCAAATACAATAGCTTATTCTGCGTTAGCTGTATTGTAAATACACCGCAGTTTGTGCACGAGGAAACGTCCCTGTTTTGTCCTATGCTAATCTTCCTATCATCCTATAACAGTATATCATTACAAATATTTGCGTCTATTTCGCACTTATTTGCGTCTATTTTGCACTTATATAATTCTGTCAACATAGTCTAGTAATAACAACGAAACAATCTTAGTCAGCAAAACTAACTATTGCTACTATTTAGTCACTACTACTTTTTTTCTGCGCCATACATACATTACATTATATTTTTGCCTTTATACCACTATATACACTTTCCATTAAAGAACACACTTTTACTCACACTTACATAATCCTCTCAACGCAGTCCAGTAATAACAACGAAAGAATCTTAGTCAGCAATATTAACTATTGCTATTATTTACTCACTATATAGCATTGCCGTGTCTAAATACATCAAACAACATACAAATACATCAGTACCAGTGGGGGTAGGAGTACGTGCCATGCGGTAACGTGAGCGAGAGATGGGCAGGATGCGGGGAGTAATCTATGTATTATGAAGAATTATAGGTGAGTAAACATTTGATAAGTAAAAAGAATTAAGTTGCGCACACTGCATCCCCAAATGCAATGCTGTGCGCACAATGTAATTCCTTTTATTTACTTATATGTTTACTTACTTGTGATACTCCCTAATCTATAGATTTTAGCGCCCCACACTGCCCTTTCCTTTACCAACGTCCCCGCCTAGCAGATACTCTTACCACTAAGCGCTACTATAATACACCTTTCACAATGCTTAAATGTAGCGCTTCCACTTAGCAGTTACTTATTTCACCATAAAACTACGAGTACAAACCTATAATCCCTACTGCCACACATTAGAACGCACACACAAAGCAAGTATATTCTACAAACCCATTACGCATTTAAGTTTTTCTGCTAGTCCTAACATCCTCTCTGTAACTGTCCATTACAGTATAGGCTTCCTGCTCAATACTCCTTTCAGTTTCAACAAATATTGTCGCTTCCCTAAACTGGCTGTGTAGCTTACTTACTATTTTCCAAACATAGTGCTCTATAAAACAACTTAGCAAACATTAGCTACACGCACATTTTTTAGAATAAGCTACACTAATAGCAGCATCATACATAAAATACACACATCAACATGCACTAGACCTTATACAATACATATAAGTATAACTTACACACCACAGCCTCTTATTACATGCAATAGTACTTACATTGTTGATCTGCACAATAAGTGATAGACAACGTTCGTAACACGTGACCACTAGATTTCAAATATTAAGCTACAAGTGCCTTACTAAATAACACAAAGTACAGAACACGGCACATACTCCCACTACTAACCGCTATTGAAATACACCCTTCACAAGGCTTCAATGTAGCGCTTACACTTAGCAAATACTTATCTCACTTTAAAAGTTCTAAAACAAATCTACATCCCCTACTGCCACACATTATCACGCATACACAAAAGCGAGTATATTCTACAAACCTATTACGCTTTTAGGTTTTTCCGCTAATCCTAACATCCTATCTGCTAGTGTGCATTTTTGTGTTAATTTCAAGCTCAATACTCCTTCCGGTTTCAGCAATTTACGTCACTTCCTAAAGCCAGCTATGCGGCTTACTTACCGTTTTTCCAAAACACACTACTCTATAAAACCTATTAGCATACAACAGCTACACGCACCTTCTATGTGTAATATGCTTCACTAATAATAGCATCTAACAGAAAATACACAAATCACCCTGCACTATACCCCATACAATACATATAAGTATTACATACACACCTGATCCTCTCATTAAATGCAATAGTATTTAAATTGTTGCTCTACACGATAAGTGATAGACTACGTTCCTAACACGTTCCCAATAGATTTGAAAAAATACGCTGCAAGTGCCTTGCTTAAAGGCACAAAGTACAAAACACGAACTAAAGTATAGCAAATAAAAAGCATTGCAGTGTTTGACGCAAAATACACAAAGTAACATGCATGAAGATTAATATATTATACATGAATATTGCTCAGCGACAATTTAGCTTTTTTAACTTAGCAATTTCGATGCTTTTTAAAATTATTTACTTGCCCCATCCACCCAGATATTTTGCAGTAACAAACACATTAGGCCTACGCTACACATTCATACTTGATGCACACGTACCCAGTATAGTATTTCGCCTTACTAACTACAAAAACTCAGTAATGCACACATAAAGGCACAAAGTACATAGCGTTGCCGTGTTCAAACATCCCAAACAACATACAAAATAGCCGTTTCACAACGCAAAAATATGGCGCTCGTACTTAACAGCTAATTATCTCTGCATCCTTTGCTGCTACACATTATAATACAAACACACAGCAAGTATATTCTACAAACCTTTCACGCTTTTCTTTTGTCTCGCTAGTCCTAACATCTTCTCTGCTAACGTCCATTGCAGTATCGACTTCCGGCTCAATACTCCTTCCTGTTTCAACAATTTAGGCCACTCCCCAAACAGGCTGTGTCGCTTACTTCCTGTTTTTCCAACACACACTACTCCATAAGACTCCTAGTAAACATTAGCTAAGCTAACGCTTATACAGAAACCTCCACTTAAACTATTCTACCTTTACACTTACACACTCTAATACTTACAGTTCTATAAACGATCCTTACATGTCTCCTTATACTAAATAACTACAGGCTATTAAAGCTTTCGTACCGTGCAAATAAACAATACATTACACCTTTCCCTACTAAAAGAACACATGTTAATTGTACAACACACGTTAATCGTACAACCTTGCCTAAAATACACTATAGCAAACATACACCATACTCCACGCAATACAGTAGCGGTCGCTGATAAGAGTAGCTGCTGCGCAGTGACGTAAGGGAAAAACAAGGGCAGGATGGAAGGTAGTAATCTATAGATTAGGAAGGATTACAGGCAAGTACACATATAAATACATAGAAGGAATTACGTTGCACACACTGCGTCACCAAATGCGATGCAGTGTGCACTAACGATATTCATTTATTTATATATATGTTTACTTACCTACAAGCCGCCATAATCCATACATTACTACCCCCTACCCTGCCCTTTCTCCTTCCCAACGTTACTGCTCAGCAGCTACTCCACCACCAATTGCTATTCGCTGCTCTCACAACCCACCGTTACTGTTTACACACATTAACCCTTAATTACATGCAATAGTATTTAAGTTGTTGCTTTACACAAAAGTGATAGAGTACGTTCGCTACACTTTTATACTAGATTGAAAACAAATACGCGCAGCTGCATGTATAAAAAGGCGCAAAGTACAGTACAATACTAAAGTATAGCCCATTAAAAGCATTGCAGCGCTTAACACACAAAACAAAAATACCACGCATAAAGGAAAATATATAATACATAAAGATTACTCGATACAATATATCACTTATCGCATCTAACAACTTTTATGAGTGGTTTAAAATATTTATTAATTACTACTCCTTAGCTATTTGCAGTAACATTACATAATCTCTACCTTGCACATTCACACTTTATACACACAAACACAATAAACTTTTCTCTGTACTAGCTTCAAAAATTCAGTAATGCTTACATTAAAGAAACAAATTACACAGCATTGCTATTTTTCATATACACTAAACACCATACTAAATACCACCTTCACAACACATAAATATATCCCTTATATTAAACTGTTGGTTATCTCACCCAAAAACTTCTAATATGGCTCTAATCCAAAATTACCCTTCCAACGAAACAACAGAAGTAACTGTTTTTATTCTTTGTACAAAATACATACATGCTACTCCAACATGCATATTTTCGCACTTTAGTTTAGGGCAATTTTTTTCAATCAGCTGCGCCTTTTAAACTGCATTTTTTTAAAGCCACTAAACCCTATCCTCAAACTAATAAACTTGCTTCACAAAAGTACACCACATAAACTATGCACAACTTCGTACTTTAGTTGCAGCGCTATCTTTTTACATCAGCTGTGCCTTTTAAACAGCGTTTTTGATAAAAGACTCACCCTTACTCTCTAACTAATAAGCTTGCTTGCACAAAAAGGTACACTACAAAAGCAATACATATCCAATCTATTTACATATTAAACTACATCTTTTTACTAAGCAATACGTAAATTACACTGCACTAGTCACCAATTACCTTAAGAATACTCTGTTCAGTTGCACTCTTCTAATTCTTGTACTAAACAAATTATGCAGCTTTCCAATGCATATTACAGTACTTCAGTTACAACGCAATAGTTATACTTAAAATAACATTTTAGAAGGACAAGCAAACTGAAAACAAAACTACATATTGTGCATGCAAAATGCCTATAAGCAAATGCGCAATATTTACATTAAATACCAACACATAGCCAAAACTATATTATGCTAAAACACTCTATTTGCATTTAACACATTTACTAATCAGCAACCTATGTATGGAAAGAATTTAAATAAAGCATTCTTATCTTTCTCTACATGTGCTGTTTTATTCTGTCTTACCTGTCTACGCGGGAGGGAGATCACTGTGACACAGTAAAAAAAAAAATGCGTCAATAAGTACTATAAGAGGAAACATTAACAACCATTCTTACAAACAATAGAAGTACAAGCAATATTATCGAAGCACTCTTACCTTGTTCTTATATCTTCATCCTATTGTTCTCTGCAGCCCTTAAAAGATCTTCATAATACTGTAAATAAATGATCACAATATATGTTTTTAAGAAATCATTTACATGAAATGTGCAGTGACTTTGCAAAGCAGAAACAATATTACACAACGCCTCTAACTCTTACCTTTTTAGCAATGCAATACTGCTGCTTCTATAGTCTCGCCTGTGGAGAAACATTATAAAACATCTATTAATAAGTAGCATACACAAAAAAGCAAACATACAATCCATGCACGCAAACATACATTTATATTCCTAACAGTAAACTTGTAATTTTTCTCTTGTCCAGTTCCTCTGGGCATTGTAAAAAAAAATATACAGTTATAACATAGAAACACATTTATTTGCTATCACATTTGCTATCGAACATAGTAAAGCAATAGCATCTTTTCTTACTATTCATAATCACATGAAGCTATTTATTTCCGATCACATTTGCTAGCAAACAACATAAAGATACGAAGTAGAAACAGTAAAGCAATAACAATCTTACCTTACTTTTCATACTCTCTTTCGTTGTCTGTGCTACATTTAGTGAAAGGAAAATTACCACTAGAATAATATAGGGATTAGCAGACTTAGTAAACGAAGCACGTATGTAACTAAATAACATAGAATCCAGCCCTCATATACTTAAGCTCGCTATTAATACTGCATTAAAGAATGCAATAAAAAGTAACATGCACACATTATTTATATTACAGATAGTAGAAATACCACAGATAGTAAAACACTCAGGGGCCGATTCCGATCTCGGCCGGTAGGACACGAATCGAGTTCGGCGTAACAGATCCGATTCAAAGCCCTCTTTCCCGACCGATGCGTACGTCAGTCCGGCCGGCAGTCTGACGAGCGCACGCAAAATCGCCGACCTACTCGTTCGCGGGTCCGAGCGCTCCGACCGACTCGACGGACACGACTCGCACCGCGCAATGGAGACGTTCCCGGCCGGGCAAGTACGATGCGGCGCCTCGAGCAGTCCGACCAACTCACGCCGTCCGGCTCGAAGAGCAGTCGGAGCCGGACTTTGGGGGTCCGTGTCAGACCCCCTGTATGCGTAACCGCGCGAGTCGCACACAGGGGGACCCATGGGTCCCCCTACCTGTGCATGTACGCCGCAAGTCACATCGGCGTACCCACGCAGGGGGCGCCCTTGTTCGCCTCGCACCCATTGAGTCAATGAGGAGCCCGCGTGGCGTTAGCGTCCGGCTCCCATTGACTTCACTGGGAGTCCGACCGACTCAAGTCCAATTGCATGCGTGCGCATCGTACTCGTTCGGTCGGACTGCCAGAGTCCGGTCGGTCAGAAATCTCTCCGGGTCCGGCTCGGTCGGAGTGATTTCCGGCCTGAATCCGAATCGGCCCCTCAATGTTTATAAATATTTGCAAACATTTTTTCTGCTAACAAAAAAATTGCACAATACATATACATTCAACACATAGAATATACCCGACATTACAACAAAACTTAACTTTATTTTGGCACGCTCTTCAGTATTCTCGGCTCCAAGCGATGGGGTATAACATTATAAAGATAGCATCGACGTTACCAGTAACACTATAGATAAATACTCAAATTAATAAGCAATATTAACACATTAGCTCCATATTAAAAAATACTATTTACATGCATAATATCCAATCATCGTTTTTGTAACTATCTTTTACAATAGAGTTACATTATGTACATAAACAGCCATTATTACAGAAAAACTTACCTTTCTCTTCGCTTCTTGTAACGTTTTCTCAGCTCAGATTCGTACAGTGAAGCATCATGAAGAATAGCATGAATATTGTCAGTAGGTGAATTACACGCACATATATTAACAAAGAGTATACAACAAAGTCGTAGCATTATAAAATATTATCTTCGCTCGCTGCTCCGTGTTCTCGGTTTTGGTCGGTTAGGTGGGCCATCACAAAAATAGCAACTACCTTGTCCGTTTTATACATTAAACGCAACAGTATTAACAATCATTACAAACAAATTCGTAACCTAATAATACACAATATTACAAAATAATTGCAAATTAAATATTTTACAACTTACTGTTTACAATTGAAATACATTTAAAGTAATAGATTAAAAGCAACATTAAAGAACACAACTTACTATTATCTTGGCTCGCTACTTTGTGTTCTCGGCTCCGGTCAATAGGGTGGGGCATCACAAAAAGAGTAACAATCTTGTCAATTTAATACATTACACGCGTATTAACTAACATTAAGAACAGATTTGAAACATAATAAAAAGACGCAATCTGTAGAAATAGTTACAAAGAATTTTTTTTAACTTACCATTTAAAATTAAAATACATCAAACAGATAGATTAAAGACACATTAGAAAAAACATTCCTTTTATTGTCGCTCGCTGCTTTGTCAATCTCAACTCTGGTCGCTAGGGTTGGGCATCATAAATAGCAACAACGTTGCCAGTAACAGTTACATAAACGCGTGTATTAAGTAGCAGCACACAACAGATGCGTAACATACTAACATGGTTAAAATTAATACAAAGTTGCGAAATTATTTTTCTCTACAATACATTTACAATAGAAATACATAACATACATAGAATAGAGGCAACATTAAAAGAAAACTTACTTTTGTCTTCGCTCGCAGCTTCGTATTCTCGGCTTCAGTAAATAGAATGGGGCATTTTCAAGAAAAGCAGCAACATTGTCAGTTTCACGTCAATTGCAAGCACACATAGTAACTAACAGAACATAACAGTTTCATTACATAGTAACAGTAGAGGTCGGTGGGAGAAGTATCTGCTAGACAGTGACTTGAGGGAAGGAGGGGCAGGGTGAACAATAGTAATCTATAAAAAAAGGGTTATCAAAATACTTACTTACGGTAAATTACACGTGCGTATTGATATACACTACACAACATATTCAAACTATAGTAACATACACAAGATCAATAAATAATAGCAAATAATATCTTTTACATTATTAACATATATAATCGAAAGACATAACACACATCGAGTACAGCTAACATTAAAGAACAAAACTTACTTTTTTCTTCGCTCGCTATTCCATCTTTTCGGCTCCGGTCTATGGGGTGAATCATCACAAAAATGACATCAGCATTGACAGTTATGCTAAATTACACGCCCGTATTATCAAACACTACACCGCAGATTCGCAACATACTAAAATACTACATAAATACATAGTTGCAATCCATAATTTTTGTTTAGTAATAACATTTACAATAGGAAAACAGTTAACACATAAAGTTGTAACAACAAAGAAAAACAAAACTTACCTTTCACTTCGCTCCGCTGCTCCGTCTTCTCGCGTCCGGTTACTGGGGTGGGGCATCACAAAATTAGCATAAACATTAGCTTCCGTACAATACACGTACGTAGTAACAAACATTACACAGCAGATTCGCAACATACTAAAATATACAATATTAATAAATAGCTGCAAAAAAAATATTTTTAAACAATAACATTTACATTACAAAAATACTAAACACATAAAGTAAGAAAAAAATTAGAAAAAAATATTAATTTACTACTTACCTTGCTGCTCCGTCTTCTCGCGGCTAGTCAGTGGGGTGGGCTTCACAAAATAGCATGAACATTGGCACGTGCTGTAAAGTACACAAACGCATTAACAAACAATACGCAGTAGATTCATACATAATAAAATACACATTTTTAATAAATAGTTACACACAATATTTTTGGAAACAATAACATTTACAATAGAAAAACAGTTAACACACAAAGTAATCAACATAAAAAAAAAAGTACCTTTTACTTCCCTCGCTGCTCAGTCTTCTCGCGTCCGGTCGGTGGGGTAGGGCATCACAAAGATAGCATAACATTATAGTAATGTAAATTATACGCGCGTAATAACAAACACTACACAGCAGATTCGCAACATATTAACCCCTTCGCTGCTAGGCCTTTTCCCCCCTGTACTAAGCCTTTTTTTGGCTATTTAGGGTAGTGCGCGCTTAGGCCCCTGCAACTTTTTGACCACATAAGGTATCCACGCCAAATTTGCGTCCTTTTCTTCCAACATCATAGGAGATTCTAAAGGTACCCAGGGTTTGTGTGATTCCCTGGAGGGGTCCCAGAAATTAGTCAAAATACAGCTAAATTATTTTTTTGGGGGAAAAATGGGAAAAAAAGGGCTGCAAATGAAAGCGTCTGGGTTTTCCTGCAAATGGTATCCAAAAAGCGTTTGTGGGGCTGAAATCACCATTTTCCCAGCTCTTGGGGAATGACAGACTTTTGTCAGAAAACCAACATTTTTACACAATTTTGGCATTTTTCTGGGACATAGCCTATTTTGCTATTTTTGTGCTTTCAACCTCCTTCCACTAATGGTAGAAATGGGTATGAAAGCAATAATGAATCCTGGAAAGCTATACATTTTAGAAACGCTAGACAAAATTCTGAATTCAGCAACGGGTCATTTGTGTAGATCCATCAAGGTTTCTTTATAGAAACGTAGTTAAATATAGGAAAAATTGAAAATTAGTTGAAGAAAAAACAGCCTTTTGTGTCAACGTTTTCACCTGTAACTTCTTCTAATTATGACAGCTCTTTGAAAGCAATATACCGTTACATCCGCTGGACCTTACTGGTTGTGGGGATATGTAGGACTTGTAGGTTCACCAAGAACCCGACTGAACCAGAGTAAAAAACTGAGACAGCAATTTGCAATGGCTTTTTATTATGTACCGGGTATATAGCAATTATTGTGGGAAAATGTATACATGGAAAAATTGGTATGAGCGACTACCTATGTATTTCTGAAATGGGAACAAGTTATAGAGTTTAGAAACAGTAGATATTTGCACATTTTTGAAATTGGGAATACTCATACTAGCATGAGAATTATCGGTCATTTTTCAAAATGACTTTTTTTGTACATGTCTTTCATTTGGAAGGCAGAAATGCATCGAAAGTCAATAGGTAATAACAGTTGCTTTACAAATCTGAATTACCCTAAGTCTCCCGATAAAAATGGTACCTCACTTGTGCGAGTAGGCATAGTGCCCACGACAGGAAATGGCTCAAAACCCAACGTGAACACACCACATTTTCTCAATGAAAAATTACCCTTTTTTGCAAAGTGCCCTAGCTGTAGTTTTTGAACCCTAGCTCTCCCGGCACCTAGGGAAACCTAGAAAGCCTATACATTTTTGAAAACTAGACACCCAGGGAATCCAGGATGGGAGACTTGACTGCCTCCCACCAGGTTCTGGCACCCAGAATCCTTGCAAACCTAAAAAATTGTCAAAATACACATTTTCCCCACATTTCTGTGCTGGAAAGTTCTGGAATCTGCGTGGATCCACAGAATTTCAACCCACACCCGCGTTCCCCAAAGTGTTCGAGAAAAATGGTACCTCACTTGTGTGGGTCGGCCTAGTGCCCACGGCAGGAAACGAGCGCAAAACGCAATGTGGACATACCTCAATTTCGCAGTGAAAAATGACCCTTTTTGCGGCAAAGTGCCTAGCTGTAGTTTTTGAACCCTAGCTCTGCCGGCACCTAGGGAAACCTAGCAACCTATACATTTTTGAAAACTAGACACCCAGGGGAATTCAGGATGGGGTGACTTGACTGCCTCCCACCAGGTTCTGTGCCCAGAATCCCTTGCAAACCTAAAAAATTGTCAAAAAAACACATTTTCCCCACATTTCTGTGCTGGAAAATTCTGGAATGTGTGGATCCACAAATTTCCACCCACCCCGCGTTCCCCCAGGTCTCCCGATAAAATGGTACCTCACTTGCGTGGGTTGGCCTAGTGCCCGCGACAGGAAACGGCGCAAAATGCAACGTGGACAAACCTCAATTTCGCAGTGAAAAATGACCCTTTTTGGCAAAGTGCCTAGCTGTAGTTTTTGAACCCTAGCTCTGCCGGCACTAGGGAAACCTAGCAACCCTATACATTTTTGAAAACTAGACACCCAGGGAATCCAGGATGGGGTGACTTGACTGCCTCCCACCAGGTTCTGTTACCCAGAATCCCTTGCAAACCTAAACAATTGTAAAAAAAAAAAACACATTTTCCCCACATTTCTGTGCTGGAAAGTTCTGGAATCTGCGTGGATCCACAAATTTCCACCCACCCCGTGTTCCCCAGGTCTCCCGATAAAAATGGTACCTCACTTGCGTG
>CAWUFW010032964.1:0-13071 GCA_963921515.1 Calotriton arnoldi | reverse complement strand
AAGAATGTTAGAAAACTTCCCCTGGGAGCACAGCTTACCGGACCTTGGACTCAGCTTTTACTCGTCTACCGGTTTGTACCCCCTTCACCCTCCCCCTCCTCTTTCATGCTCTGTCTCTCACCCTCCCCCACCGCTTTCCCTCTTTCATTCTTTGTCTTCCTCCTCTGCTCCTATCCCCTCTCCCCTGAATCTCTCCCCCTGTCTGCTACGCCACCTAGCCCCCTGTCCCTTGTGCCCTTTGACTAAGCACTCCTTCTCCCCTTGTTGGGGAAAGATCCAATATTTATACTCTGGAGTCTCAGTGTTTCCTCTGAGAGAGTCCACTGCGCTAAGGGAGCCACTCACAGTTGAGGTTTGGTATGGCGCCCCTTGCCAAAGCACTCCCTCTCCCCTTTTTGGGGAAGGATCCAGTAGGTAGACCTTGGAGTCTCAGAGACCCCTCTGAGAGAGTCCACTGCTTAATAGGGAGCCTCTCGCAACGGAGATGGGGGAATGATGCCACTTCCCCTGGGATCACAGTTTACTGGACTTTGGACGCAGCTATTACGCGTTTACCGGTTTGTGCCCCTGTCACCCTCCCCTCTTCTTTCTTGCTGTGTCTTTCACCCTCCCCCTCCTCTTTCCCCCTTCATTCTATGTCTACTCCCCCTGCTCCTACCCCCTCTCCCCTTGTATTTCTCCCCTTGCCTGCTTTTTCCCTTACGTATATGTCCTTATTTTGTCTCGACCTAACATGTAATTATGTAGCTATGCACTAATAACTGTGTAACCTTTGTAACGATGTAACCTGCAACTATGTTCTGATTCTCATGTAAAGCGCTCTGATACCTCCGGGTCTAGCCAGCGCTATATAAATCCTTTCAAATGTTGACTACTAGTCACCTATGCTACCCATATACTACTATCTACCTCTTTTGTACTGAATGGCGAATACCGAATGTATGTATACTACCTCAACCATCTAATGTTTAATAACTGTATATTGTAAAGCGCTCTGATACCCGCGTGGGTCATGTTCGCGCTATATAAAACTTTATAAATAAATAAATAAGTCTGCTCTTAATGAAACCAGATTGATCAGATTTAACAAGAAGGGGTATAACGATATCAAGGCAGGATGCTAGGATTTTGGCAAACATTTTGCAATTATAATTGAACAATCAAATGGACTTATAGTTTAGCAGAGTATAGGGTCTTTATCTCATTTGGGTGTTGTGTAGTTCCTATATATAACCTATACAGAATCTGCGCGTTCGGATAACATGAACTGTGAGCTTGGTGGCAGACTGACTCTGTGCACCCCCACCGAAAATGTTAGCCTTTTTGCATTAGCTAGCTCACAGTGCCACTAGTGTCTCCTCTTATCAGGGAGAGAATAGTTTCTGGCAACCTTAGAATATGACAACCCTGATCCCTCAGGATTGTGGAAACAATGTACTACTTTTCGCTCAGTCACTCGTGCTCACTTATTCGGTTTCAGAGAGTTACACAGAAGAAGCAGTCGGGCGTGATACAATAAGAATTTATTGTACAGTTGTTCTTCTAGTGTAAAATAGATGTGCTGCAATAATAGTGAGACAGTAGCAGATATATACTATCAGCAGTATAGTGAATATAAATGGATAGTACAGTTCTACCATTTTGCAATAATCATAAATGCATACATGAATATAGAATGCATGATCAAAGAAAGCGCGTACTCCTACGATGCCTATCTAGATGTACCTAAGTGTACCTAACATGTGAGTAGGTGTGAAGCCAAGAATCCCTCTAGGATTTGGTCGAACCCCATTACCTGAAGTGAGTGAGATTGTGGGACCCCGTCCTGGTCTCAAGTTGGACACCCCGCAAGGGATGTGTTAGACCACTGTCAGCTGGAGCGTCTGCATGCAGGAGCCTCAGCGTCTCTGGTCAGTGTGTCGGCCTGGAAGTCTCGGTTCCCTCTAACTAACACTAGCAAGAGGTGCTGTATTTATACAGAAAGTATCTAGGGTTCCTTTGTCCCTTGTTGCTTGTATTAGCCATTGTTGGATTTGAGGATGACGTATGGGATGAACCGTGTATGTAGATATGGGGAGGAAGGTGGTGTAGCCCCATCCTGGTTTCTAAGAACCCTTATGAATATTCATTCATACAGTGTGAGTCTATTGATGGAGTTATAGGACTCTATTGTTTAGGAGAAACCCTCCTTCTGCACCAAGGACTAGAACTAGGTAAAGGTTCAATCCTAAAAGGCTCGTTACAGCGTAGTGTAGGGGAGGTAATGTAGGTGAAGGGGTATGATGTTACCCGGGCCTATATTAGGGTACCTATATGGAACATAACACCCACTCCTCTTCCAAACAGTCAACAATGATAAAAATGCTAGCGAACTACTATTTCAACTAGGTAGCAGCGCATAAAATATCAATGAGCCACGTAAAAACATATTTCTTAAAACATTAAAAACATTTAAAAATAGTCTAAGAGGTGAAAATTCTACTGAAAGTCAGTTGTTTTGGAAATGTCATTTAAGCCAAAGTCCTAGATGAGTTCGTTTATATAGGTCGAACCACTATAAGCATCAGGAGGCCATGCTTTTCAGCGAAAGTGTAAATTTTAAAAGAAATGTTCCAAATTTAGTTGAGTTTTGAAAAATATGAACAAACTGAATTCTTTCCCAGCACACGATGAGCCAATTTTAGTTTAAGTGTCCTGGCTGGGAGACGCAACATCATTGTTGCTTGCTGCTGCAGGGGACGGTCCTTGTAACACCTCGCAAAGTACGTCATTGGAGCACAGATGATATACAGCACTGCCAACAACTGGTGTAGAGGCAGCCGGTGCTGTAGTCGATACCTGGGTGCTAGTGGTGCTAGTGGTGGAGCTGATGCTCAACCCAGTTGTAAAAGGCACCTGCGGATTATCGAGGAATGCAGCCATCAAGATGGGAATACGCTGGGGACATTGCCGAGCATGGGCCCTCAGGGGTTCCAGCCGGGTATTCAAGTCCGCAGGCGTGTCCGTTGCAAGTGTCAGACAGAGATCCAACACGCATTCTTCACCGCAAAACAGGCATCGAAGAACAGGTAAGATGCAGTCCATCCAGACTGGTCTAAATGATAGGAACCAAGAGGCACTCAGTTCCCGTAGGCGAGGTGTGCCCAGATGCTGCACCATGCGTTCAAGGGTATTTGCTCTCCAGGAGCGCTTTTGCCATCTCGTTGGTAATTGGGCCGTCCATTGCGGAGCAAAAAAATGACAATCAGGATTCCTGCGATAGAAAGCAGTATCAGTGGAAGACCTCCAAAAACGCTTCCCAATATGGAGTGTATAAAATTTGGAATAACTCCGAGGATTGTCTAAAAGGTGCTTAGAAATCCTGACCCTATGGTCTTAAATAGGTGTACAATACCACTCGTATCAGACATGTTAAAGATACGACCCACCATTTCTGCGAAATGAAAGGGGCAGTTTGTACGTATAAGTGCCTGTATCTCAGTCGAGGTCCTTGCACTTTGAAGATCAAAGGTCTCTCGAGCAGAGGTTAAGGGTACGGTTTGCTGCAAAAGCATGGCTTTCAGTCTGCTCAAAGTATCAAACTGTATAAAGGAAACATTCAACGAAGGCCATAACGGCGCCTCCCTGACTGTACTTGTTGGGGGAAACAATACTTGCATACAGCAAGTGACCCTGGAGTTCACAGTGACCAGATAGGCAATGCCCGGAAGCATCCCGCAGCAACCTTGATCATTCAGCATCAAGTAACTCCCATTCGAGAGCAGCTCGAATACAGGTGTAATCACGGCTGCTGGAGTCCCTTTCATGTGGCAGGACAAGTTTGCTATTGAACCATTGCAAGCTCCGTGCAGTGAAATGTCCTGGCTCATGAGAGAACCGCTTAAAGCGTTCTTGCAGTTTGTACTGCTTAGAAACACTTCTCGATCCCCACTCCGGCATCGAAATCTGTACGGTAATTCCCAAGATTCCTTAATGTATTCCTTACCCAATTTTTCATATTTGCCTGCCTGCCTCTGCTCAAGGCAATACTGAAACTGAAAGGTAGTGACCGGTAGAGTTATATGGCCATGGATTAACCATTCCGTTGATGGTGATTCTGCTACCGTAAATGGTAGCCTATCCAGCTTTTCAATGCGCAACATTGTATATTTAGCTCCCCTTTGTGCCATTTCTATTTGTTTATCTGTTAGATTGTATGCAGAAAACAGAGACGTACTGTTGATAAAACGCAAAGGCACATAGCCTTCACGCAAAGATTGCAGTGTCCAGCTTAATGACATAATAGAACGCAACTGAGATTGCCCGTGTTGTAACATGGCCAAACCTTGTTCCAGTATGTCTATTGCAGAAGATACAATGTTACCCAAGGAATATATCCTGGAGGTTAAGGTTGTTAATCCATTATCCACTACTGCTAATGCTTTTTCTAAGTTAATACGGTCTATTTCCCGTATCCTCTCTGCGGCCTCTTGTTGGGATATTTTCCAGTTTTCATTGTAGGCAGCATAAATGCCAGCATATATGAAATGTTTTTGACGGGGTTTCCTGGGACCTAATAAAAAATCCCTAAGATCCATGTCTTGTGTGAGTAAGGATAAGTGTTGTTTTACTTCTGTGAGTGTTGAGGTCTCTAGCCAATCAAGGCACAACTTCCCAACACTGTAGGATGTCACTACCCCTGGATGTTCTCTTTGTACATAGCGTGGGTCTGACCTGTGGATATTAAACCCTTCCGTTATACCCCCGAATCTCTTCTGACATGTATTCGTGTCTAAGGGCCAAACCACCCATTTTTTCCAATCAGGGTCTGTTCGATTGTACTGTAAAATGTCATCTAGTGTTGCCCCATCTTGTGCAGTTAAATTTTGCCACCCCTCCATATGTGATGGTGTTGGAAACCGAGGTGTGTTCAGGTCTTTGTTCTTGGCTAGTCCAAGACAGGATGTCTGCTACACAGTGTCATTTAGAAATTTCATCAGCTGTGGAATGAGTCATGCTCTAAATAGCGCTTCTGTTCCCTGGACTTGCCAGTCCCTAGAACCCCAGACTGATTTCCAGTCTATTGTGTCCTTCCATAGGTCAAAACCTTGTTCAGACAATTGGGCAATAAAGGAAGCAGAGTATATCTGTTTGGTGTTTGTTAACATAAGTTTCAGTGCTGATGTCGGTGTAACCTTATAATAATATGAGGTCAGGTCAGTGGTGTTAAAACCTGAAAAATATGCAAATTTCTGTGCAAATGTATGCAAACTACTTTTAGGTGGTGTAGGGCAATGTTCCCACTGTTGGTACTCAAAAACATTTCTAGGTGATATAGATTTGTGCAGGAAATGATGACCGTAATGTTGGTAACAGTACAATGTGTCGTAGTCTGAAGTACCTTCTAACATTTCATTGTTCGGAAATGCAGCAGTTTTCTCTAAGTCAGACAACATATCTGTAGCATAGTGCTTATTACTTGTATTCATTTGTCCCTATGCCTCTCCATTGCACATGTCATGCCTGCTATTGTTTTCCTTTGAGTAGCACCATGGAGATGGAATCTTGAATGTTGGAAATGAGTCAGTTGCACCTGGCTCCTGCTGATTGATGGATGGGACTTTTCATTCTCTGGATTAAACTTACTTCTTTACTACAATGGCTTTCTCAATGGCTTGATTACTTAATTTTACACTGGCGACGAGTTGCTGAAACCAACCCTGCGTTTCCAGATGAAGCAAGATCAGTCCCAACATCACTTTTAAACCAAGGAAAAGAACTTCCCCTTAAACCAAGAAAAAGGACTTCCTCATTGGACTTCTCTTTTCAGCCTACCTACTTCTCACGTGAGTGTTCACCAATTTTCATTTGGGAAACTGAGCATCCGCCACATGCCTCACCTATAGTTTAACTTGGAAGGGTTGGGAGGCTTCGATGTGGGCTCATGACATTTAATCCCTGTACTCTCTTTGCATTGACTCTCTTGTTGTTGAGGAGAGTCAGAAATTGAGATTTTGGAATGTGATTGGTCCTCACGTTAAACTGACTTTTACTCCGGTTGGAGCGTAACTAAGTGTTGCCAATTAGGTGCAATATTGGAAACGGGGACTTTCGGAGTGTTATCTCTTCGTTGTTATTTACCCCACGTAAGACTGCCTGTTAATTCTCCTGTTCTTGGACTAAGCACTGGCAACCTTGCGCATTATTGGAACCTGACATCTTCGGAGGAAGTGTCTCTCTGCCTAATCTTTTTGTTGTAACTTATTTGGTCAGTGCCTACCCCACGTATGACTGCTTGTTAATTCTCCTGTTCTTGGACTAAGCACTGGGAACCTTGCGCATTATTGGAATCTGTCAACTTCGGAGAAAGTGTCTCCCTACCTCCCTCGTTTGAAGATCAACAACGGGGCAACGCTCACCTTGTCTCGTGTTTTTTTCTCGTGCTTTTTCCTCGCGGCCCCACTTGGAACTTTGGCGTCCTCCTGCTGCTAGATCTCCGACACCCTCCTGGACCTACGTCGTCACGTTACGCCGCACGCTACGTGCGTAACGTGGCGGCCATTTTGGAAGTACTTGAAGCGTACTGTAAAGTGTGTTGCAATTGAGTGCTCTAGTGTACGCTAATATTTCTCTGTTTTCAGGAAGTTGCTAACGCCGGAGTAATCTCTTCAGTTACTCTGATCTTCCCTAGCGCTGCTGTCACCGCTGCGTTTATGCTTTGATTGAACTGCCCATGGTATTTACACACTTTCTTTATAATTGTTGACATTTATTTTCTCCCCCAAAAAAAAGAGGGAGAATGCATATTTATCTACTTGTAGAATGATTTAGTTGGGAAGATCTATGGCAGTTAATTAATTCCTACTTCCTTCCACTTTTACACTGTAGTATGAGTAACTTTTACATCCTTATCTAGAGAAGTACCACTACCATATTTATTTGCATCATGCAGAATGTTGCCACACCCCCATTCTTTTTATCTTCACCCGGTGATCCACCCATCAGGTGGCAAAAGTGGAAGAAGATTTTCGAAAGGTATGCCAAAGTATGTGGCACTAACCTTAGTGCGGAAAGAAGGACTGCACTTCTGTTACATTGCCTTGGGTCAGAAGGACAGGAAGTCTTTGACCATCTTCCAGATATTGATGACTCTAGTTTAAGTGAATATGAAATATGTATTTCCAAGCTTGACAAGCATTACTTACCTAAGGTAAGCACGATTCTTGAGAGATATCATTTTGGCCGCAGGAAACAAAATGATGGTGAAACAGTAGAGAATTATATCACAGCCTTGTGGAAATTAGGGTCAACCTGTAAATTTGGTGCTTTACTTGAAGAAAGAATTAGGGACCAGTTCATGCTAGGGTGCAATGTACAAAAAGTAAGAGATGATATTTGGCAAAAGGATGAACCTGCGTTAGAGGAGGTCATTACCATTGCCAAACAAATTGAGCACTCACAGAAGTGTGTGGAAATCATTACGAAACGTGAAAATGGCAGTGAGGTTGTACATGAAGTAAAGACATCTTCTAAAGGGAACCTTGTTAAAAAGGATTTTAAATCTAATACTGAATCTAATGTCTCTCGCTCCTTTCAGAAACCTAGTTTTCAACCCAAATGTTTTCGATGTGGGAATCTCGGTCACTTGGCAAATGACAAAAGGTGTCCTGCGTTGAAAAGCACTTGCTCCAATTGTAAAAAGGTTGGTCACTTCACGGCTTCTTGCCGAATAAAGAAAACCAAAGCTAAAGTCAATTTGATTACTCAAAGTAGCTACGCGGAGGATGATGCTGATTCAGATTTTGACTGTGGGCAAACAGTTTCACAGATTATGAATAATAGTAAGAAAGGTCCTTTTGATGAGATATTGGTTGAAGGTAAGGAGACTCGTGTACTCTTTGATTCTGGAGCAAAAATAACCATTGTTTCAAGACAGTTTTACTCCCAGTATTTAAAGGATAAAATTAAGGTTCTCAGAGCTGACATCAAGCCTTTGGCTTATGGTGGTGAACCTATAAAACTTATAGGGTATTTTCAAGGTTTGATAGAATATAAAGGGAGGTTCATTTCTGGTAAAGTTTATGTTTCCCACAAAGGCGATAGCATTTGAGTTGGTTTCACCAGAGGGATCTGGGTGTTATGTTGGATCCTAATAGTAATCCTCCCATTTTGTTAAAAGAAAATTTTAATGTGAATAAAATTGACACCAATGATGGTGATGCTGATTACACAGCCAATCTCAAGGCCTCCTTTCCCAGGGTGTTTAGCAGTGAACTGGGGTGTCTTCGAGATTATGTACATAAGATCAAGTTAGTGTCAGGAGCTGTTCCAGTCTCAAGTAAGGTTCGTGGTGTTCCATTCTCGGTGAGGGAAGAAATGAAAAAACAGTTAGAAAAATTGAAGTCTGATGGCATAATTGAAGAGGTTGAGGGGACCCAATGGTTGGCGCCAGTTGTCGCAGCACGCAAATCTGATGGTAGTCTCCGTTTATGTATTGACTTGAGAGCCCTAAATAAACAAGTCATTGTTGATAGGTACCCACTTCCTAAAATTTCAGATATGCTCATGTTGTTGAAGGATGCAAAAGTATTTTCAACTGTGGATCTCAAATCGGCCTATCATCAAATTAAGTTAGATAATGACTCGAAAGATTACACCGCCTTCATTACTCCTTTCGGAACCTTCAGATTTCTCAGGTTGCCGTTTGGTTTGGTGTCGGCGGCGTCAGTCTTCCAAAGAGCGTTAGAAAAGGTATTGCAAGGTCAACTTGGTGTTAAAATATATCAAGACGATGTTTTGATTTTTGGAAGTGATGAGAGAGAACATGATCTAAGGTTAAGACAAGTGCTGGAGAGGTTTAGTCAACATAACCTCACGGTCAGACTGGACAAATGTAAGTTCAGAAGATCTTCCATTAACTATCTTGGCCACACCATTTCTGAGAATGGCGTGGAACCTAAGCAAGAGTTAATAGAAGCTATACAAAACTTGGCTGCGCCAACAAACAAGGAAGAGTTAATGAAATTCCTGGGTATGACCGAGTACTACAGCAAATTTGTGCAAGGGTTTGCTGAGAAAAGTGTTAACATGCGAACTTTGTTGTGCAAAGGAGTTGATTTTGAGTGGTCATCACAGTGTGAAGAAGAGTTCAACAATTTAAAGGGACATCTTAAGAAAACTCCTAAACTAAGGAGCTTTGATCCCTCCTTGAACTCGGTATTAATCACTGATGCAAGTATGAAAGGGCTTGGAGCTGTTTTACAACAAGAAAAAGGTGACATGGTCAACGTGATATTATTTCTCTCTAGAAGTCTAAAGGGGGCAGAACTTAGATACTCTGTTATTGAGAGAGAAGCTCTGGCGGTGCACTGGGCCACAAAGAAATTAAAAAATTAGCTTTGGGGTACCAAATTTTGTGTGAGAACGGATCACAAACCTTTATGTGAAGTCTTTAATAAAAAGGGTATTGATGCTATTTCTAGCAGAATATCTAAATGGGTTGTGGCTCTTCAAGCTTATGATTTTAATGTTGAGTACTTGCCCGGGGCACGCAATTGCATTGCGGATACCCTATCAAGGCTCGTACACTCGAATGAGGACGATGTTGACCATGAAGATCTAGAATTGAATGAATGGGTGTGTAACATTGAACACGATGGAATAAAGGAGGACAAGTGGAGAGAGGAGTGCAAGTCTGATGTGGATCTTAAAGAACTGTGTTCTTTAATCAAAAAGGGCTGGAGTAAAAAAGTTCATGGTAATTTAGAAAAATATTGGAATGTCAGACATGAATTGTCTGAGGTTGATGGCCTTATCCTCAGAGGTTCCAAGTTGATTCCTCCTTTGGTGTTTCGAGGGGAATTAATAGAACTGGCTCACCAAGGTCACCAGGGTATGTCTAAAACCAAAGAGAGACTAAGACTTAATTACTGGTGGCCAGGAATCGACCTTCAAGTTGACCGATCTATTAGAGAGTGTATACCATGTACTTTAAGTGAAAAATGTATCAAACCCAGGGTTCAACCCATGGTCATCAGGGAGTGTCCTAAAGGTCCGTGGCATGAACTAGCCCTTGACATTTTGGGTCCTGTTACTGGTGGTGGTTGTGAGACGTATGTTTTTGTTCTTATTTACATGTACTCCAGGTGGCCTGAAATCAAATTTACTAAATCCATTGACTCTAAACATGTCATTTCTTTTCTAAAAGAGGTTTTTACGCGCGAAGGCCTTCCAGGGTTTTTATTGACTGATAATGGGGTACAATTTGTGTCAGCTGAAATGGAGGAGTTTTTACAGCAATGTTCCATCAAGCACAAATACTGTTCACTTTATCATCCAGAAACGAATGGTATGGTGGAACGCTATATTCGTGTGCTTAAGGAAACCATTTCCATGTCAAAACAAAACGGGCTGGATTGGAAAGGAGAAGTGAACAAAAAGGTTGAGGTATATAGGTTCACCCCTCATGCAACAACTGGACGCACACCTTTTGATTTGCTTAAAGGGAGACATCCTAATACTCTGGTAGCGCCTTTTTGGGTTAATGATGTGGAATCTAAGAGAGAGAATGTGAATGTGCCTTCACAAGATCTGTGGAAGTACAAAGAAAAAGAAAAGGTTGTTGCGCGTAAACAAAGGTTTGATGTCAGGAAAGCTGTCAAAACCACTGTTGTTAATGTAGGTGATTTGGTCATGATCAAGGCTCCCATGGGACGGAAGGCCTCTGGCTTATTTCTAAAACCTCACAAGATTGTCAAAGTGTTAACTAATGCAATTAAGACTGAAGATTCTCGCATCTGGAACCTCAATAGGGTCGTTGTCATCAAAAACACCTCCGTATTGAGGAATAGTTCTGTTTTCAATCCATCAGATGATACATTTGATAGTCTTCCCTCCACTAACCAGAGGGAGAGACATGCAAGAACCAGAATAAAACCTTCAAGATTCAAAGATTTTGTAATGAACATTTAAGGTTTTTCTCATCATTCACATGCAAATATTTTTTTTTTTTGTGTTTTCTTGTTTTTTTTTCTGTTTTTCCTTTTGGTCTCTGTTTTAGTATAGAGGGAAGGTGTGTATCATAGTGCTTATTACTTGTATTCATTTGTCCCTATGCCTCTCCATTGCACATGTCATGCCTGCTATTGTTTTCCTTTGAGTAGCACCATGGAGATGGAATCTTGAATGTTGGAAATGAGTCAGTTGCACCTGGCTCCTGCTGGTTGATGGATGGGTCTTTTCATTCTCTGGATTAAACTTACTTCTTTACTACAATGGCTTTCTCAATGGCTTGATTACTTAATTTTACAATATCATTAACAGTTTCAGAGTCCCAATCATCAGAAAATGTACTGGAGGTAATGATATCACTTAATGAAATTTTAAATACATGAGAAATTTTTAAAAGTTCAGTAGGACCGAATATTTCGAAATCAACCTTGTCCCAAACTATACCGTCCGGTATAGGAACTGCTGTAATGTTCACTGATGACAAGCCTCTGTTCACGATGGGATGATTGATGTGGCTTCAGAATTAAATTGACTTTTTGTGTTGCGGAGCTTTGTTGAAGATATCGTCCATTAATAAGCATGCTAAAAGTTATAACTAAGCCTAGCCAGAAAAGAAAAAATAGTATCCCAGTAATTACCCATAGTTCTACCCAAGGCGATACCAGGTAAGTCTTTTTGAGAAAGTTCACAAAGTCTTTAGCTTGCTGTTTACGTGATTTTTGAGCTGGCATCGTTTCAGGTTCACTTGGATCCCCAAAAAAATGTATCAAAGTTCATGAAGTAGCCAGAGGCAGTTCGATCAATTGTAGGAATTGCATCGGGATTTGTTGAAATCGCATTTTGCTCTTGTCGAGGCATGTTGACGTAGACGTCTGTATTTGGTCTGATTGCAACTTGTGTGTTATTTTGAATTGAATTTTGAAGATGTACTTCTGGTTCAAGGGGAACAAGTTCCATAGCATTGTTGCTTAGTCCTTTATTCCGTACAGGAGGCTCTTCAAACGTGATGAGTCTTTCTGTTTGAACTTCTTGGCTGGTAGCTAGAGGAGGGAGTCTGCTACTGTGGAATCCACGAGGCCTACAGTTCAGTATCGGCCACATAGTGTGGTTTGATTAAGTCAATGGAGACAAATCGTTTCTCCTTTTTCCCGGCAAGAGGCGGCAAAAGTACAGTTCTTGTTCCTTGAACTGCTGGGACAGGTACAGGTTTTCTGTATGATGGTCCAAATTCTTTTTTGTCCGCTATTTTTTCTCTGACCAGATCCCCGACTTTTGGGATCCAGACAGGTCTTGCCGTGTTCGCCTTGACTTCCCCAGTGGCGGTCTGTTTCTGGAGCACGTTACTTTGTTGTGTCCTGGATTCATTTAGATCCTGTAAAACAGCCAAATGATCATGGATATCAAATGGTTTTTCATCCGCCACTGCGCCTTCACAATCAAGATCAGGTACCCACATTCTTGTCCCAAATAGGACCTCATATGGAGTGACACCCCCAAGAGAATTTCTTGGCTGGTTATTGAGTGCTTGCTGTACCCCGTAGAGATGATTGACCCAACTACCGCCCTTGCCTAATACCCTAGCTGTTAAAGATTGCTTTAAGTCCTGGTTTTTCCTCTCCACAACTGAATATCCCTCAGGATGGTCCGGAGAGGAGTACCGCAGTGCTACACCCATACTTTCCATGGCCTCTTTGTAAGCCCGAGAGCTAAACGCCGGGCCACGGTCAGAATGTAACGTGCCAACTGCGTATGTCCCGATAAAGACTCGCAAATCTTTTATAACAGTTCGAGCGTCAGCCGAGCGCTGAGGCCAAACCCATAGGAATCTTGAGCAGGAATCCACTGCAACCATGATATACTTGTAAGCCCCATCAGACTGTAAGGGGCCGCAGTGGTCCAGATACACACAAGCGAGAGGTTTGTCTGATTTTAGTAACAGTGTCTGTGCCGGGCATTTTATGGTGGAGCCTTTCATCTGTTGGCAGATGTCACATTTCAAGACATAGGGGCCGATTCCGATTCGGGCCGGAAAACGTACCGACCGACTCGGTACGGGAATTTAGTCCAACCGACACGTACCGG
>CAWUFW010032963.1:0-13072 GCA_963921515.1 Calotriton arnoldi | reverse complement strand
ATCACTAGCCATTGCCATTGGTGGGAGACCTGTGTAAGTGTATTGTGGCCGTGCCGTCCCTGCTTGACAGCTGGGCTGTGACTCATGTGCTTGCTCAGTCATGTCAGTGTTGTGAATGCGAAATTGCTATGTGTTGTGTTGCTTTGACATGTGTCCACTGCCATCTTCCCTAGGCGGAGACCGAACATTGACCGCCCATACCAATTGCTGGCGGACATGGAGGATACTGAGGTCATAAGGAAGTTTCGGCTGGACAGGCCAACCCTGCATCGACTGTGTGCCATGTTGGAACCCCATCTCCGTCCCCGCAGGGTGTATCCGACAGCATTCACCCCCACGGCTAAGGTGATGGCCGCCATGCATTTCTTCGCCACTGGGTCATTCCAGCACACAGTGGGCAGTGGAGGAGGGATGTCCCAGCCCATGTTCAGCAAGGTGCTGAGGGATGTACTGGCAGCCATGATGCTGTACCGAAACAGGTACATCAGATTCCCCAGGGCTCGTGAATTGGCGGCAGTGAAGGGTGCATTCTATGCCCTTGGCAGGATCCCACACGTCGTTGGTGCCATTGATTGCACACATGTTGGCCTTGTTCCACCACAGGCCACTGAGCACCTGTACCGCAACAGGAAGCACACGCACTCCCTGAATGTGCAAGTGGTGTGCCTTGCGGACATGGTGATAACCCACGTGTGTGCAAAGTTCCCAGGCTCGGCCCATGACGCACACGTAATGCGCAACAGCATCTTGCCACGACTGATGTCCAATCTGCAACAGGATCGTGGCTGTATTGTCGGTGAGTATGTGGAGTGGTGTAGCGTGCTGGCTGTGCGATGCTGTCCCCTGTCCAGTTGGAATAGCAACGGTTCTCTGTGTCCCTCACACCCAGGTGACTCTGCGTACCCGAATGGGGCATGGCTGCTCAGTCCATTGAGGAATCCTCGCACCCCAGCAGACGATCGCTACAATGAGGCACATGGGAGGACCAGACGTGTGGTCGAGCGTACCTTTGGCCTCCTCAAGTCCAGGTTCAGGTGCCTGGACCGCACCGGGGGTGCGCTGGCGTACTCCCCACAGAAGGTGTGCCAGATAGTGGTGGCGTGCTGCATGCTGCACAATCTGGCCATTCGGAAGCAGATCCCCCTCATTGTGGATGACGGAGATCAACCAGGGCCCCAGCCCGCAGACCAGGACAGCTCGAGTGAGGAGGACAGCGGAGAGGAGGAAGCTGGGAATGTGCGCCAGCAGCTCATCGCCCGCTACTTCACTTGACGGTGAGTGTCCATGTACGACGGCTGATGTGTCTGTATTTGTGCAGGTGTGTGTGTGCTGTGTCAGGGTGGCCTTTTGTTCACTGCGTGCTGTGTGTCAACGCTCCATGCCCAGGTTAGTATGCCACTGATGGTGGCTGTGGCATTGTGCCCTATTGCTCTGTGCGATGTGTGTACATTGCTTGTAGTTGTTGACATGTACTGTGTGATGGGTGTGTGACACACTCATTGAATGTGCTCCTGTTCTGTCTCCCACCCCTAGGTCCCTACAGGCCCTCCGGTTCCATTGCCATGCCACGCATCAGGTGCCGTTCCGCTCAAGGTGGCCGTTGTATTCCGTACAATTAAAACACAGGGCACAGACAGCAGTTTGTGGAAGAGGTGCATTTATTTCAAACTGTGACATGTGGTTGTGTGTAAGGTGATGACAAAAGTGGTGCGTGCAGTCACAATGAGCTGTCGGTCATGGCTGCGTGATGCTCAGGGTGTACCCACTGGTTCTATGTCCATAGTCCAACACACACATGCCATCCAGATGGCTGTGTGGAGTGGGATCGTAGTCCAAGTCAATGCAGTGGGTGGTCAAGGAAGGCTGGCTGGCTGCCTCACTTGCGTCTGGAGCGTGCGAAGTCCTCCCGGGAGATCTGTTTCCACTCGGACGGCCCCTTCCACGTTTGCGAGGGGGGTGCCTGCTTGCGACCTGCTGGTGGTTGAGGTGTGCTCACTGGCTGTGGACGCAGGGGAACTGGACACTGCTGCTCGACCCTGCGCCCCGGCAGGTGGTGGCGGAGGGGAGCTGCTGTCCCTGGCTGTGACCTCACCGCCACCACCAGCTGGCCCATGAGGTCCACGAGTTGGCCCATACGGGCGTCCATGGACCTCAGCACCCCCAGCACCTCACGCGTGTCTGTAGCAGACCTGGCCCATTGTCCTTGGGCCTCTTCATAGGCCCCAAGGACTCTGGCCATTTGAGGCAGGGCATGGCTCCCAGGGGAGACTGGCGTTTCCCTGACCCTCCTCCTCCTACCAGTCCTGCTGCCACCGGCCTGCCCACTAGCCACATTGCTCACCACGGTCCTCGCCCTGGCTCCCAGGGTGGATCCAGTCGTCCGGGCCACCACCTGCGCTGGGGCTGGGGCCAGCGAAGACGTGGTGGCGGTTGCGGCAGTGGTAGTGGCCGCAATGACCGTGGGTGTGGCCGCAATGACCGTGGGTGTGGCCGCAATGCCCGTGGGTGTGGCCGCAATGACCGTGGGTGTGGCCGCAACGACAGTGGCAGCAGGGGGCTGGGAATGTTCAGCAGCCCTGGATGATGGGTTGGTGGGTAGGAGGGGTCCTGGGGAGCGGCTGGGCCCTGCCACACTAGATGGGCCTGCTTGGTGGTCCGTGTCCGAAGAGGAGGACAGATCCTCCACATCCGTGTGTCCTCGTTGGGGGCTTGTAGGCTGGCTGTGCTGGCTGCTGTCTCCATCCCCAGCATCCAGCAGTTCGTCACCTGTGGAGAGAATGAGATTTGTTATTGTGTTGCACCTGGCGAAGTCTGTATTGGTTGTCTGACATTCTCCGTTCGTGCACTCTCGTGCACGTGTGTCCCGGAGGCGGGTGTGTGGCTGTACAATCTGTTGTTGTGTGTGCTTGGCAATGGGACTGTGTGCTGTGCACATGTGGCATGGGACGGATTGGCTATGCCGATGGGTGTGTTGCTGTGCTCCTACTTATTGTGACTCTGGTGTATGCGGGCTCCAGGCCCATCCTGGGTCTGGTTTGTACTTTGCTTTTGGGGTGCATATGGAACGCTTAGGAACGCATATGGCAACATGGGGGTCATGCCCCAGAAACGCATTTGGGATGGAATATGCTTTTGGGGTACATGCTGTGAGCCATGGGTGCCGAACGTGACTTGTGTTGTGGCAGCAGGACAGTGCATGGTCTGAGGTGTGTGCATGCCTGACATGCCCTGCATATTTGCTGTCTGTTGTGATTACTGGACATGGCATTGGACGCATCGTTATGAGTGAGTGATGGTTGTGTGCCACCCGACGTATTGCAGTTGTCCCATCTCCTTGGTGTGCGTGCTGCCCTGTGCCATGTGCATCACTGCAGTGCTCGGGGGGGTGTGGCCCATGTTGTGTGTTGTTGCTCACAGTGTGGCGTGCGCTTCATTGACTTCTGGCACATGGTTGGTCATGGGCATGTATCTTAGCGTGACTGCTGTATGTGTGGCAGCTGTTCGGATGACATGCCTTTCATGAGACTGGGGCTGACGGATGGGATGGATGGTATGTTGTATGTGCATGGTGTGTCTGTGTGTTTGATGGGTTCAGTGGTGTTCGTGTGCATTTATGTTGTTCCGCTCTGTTGCGTCTAGTGTTGTTTGTCTTACATAGGCGTAGTTGTGGGGTGTGTAGTTGACAGGCAGTAGGGGCTACATGGACAGGACTTCAATGGTGTTTCGGTTGTGTGTGATGGGTTGCACAGTGGCTGCCGTGTGGTACTATATTCAGTGTGGCTTGTGCATGCAGACGTGGCTCCTTGGGTGTTGCTGTGTCTGTGATGGGTCATGTGGGGTGTGAGTCTGTGGTTCATGTCCGTGTGCACATTGTTCACTTGTTCGCGACAGTGGGCGGTGCTGCGTGTTCGTCTGCTACGTGACATGTCCCATGTGTTGGTCGTGTTATGGTCCTCATGCCTCCAGTAATCCAGCCCTGTCCAGTTTCCCACCTGCAGGTTGTTCGTGCGTGCACTGTACTGGATGCCACATGGTTCTAAGCGGGGGGTGCTCCATGTTGCAGGTCTGTGGGGGTGGGGGCGGTGTTGTGGGTCGTGGTGATGGCTGGACACCCACTGACACCGATTGTTGTGGACCGTGATGTCTACCTTTCGGATGTCGGTGTGCACTGCAGTGGCTGACACGTGGCTGTGGGGTGTGGGGGATGCTCCTCCTTGCTGTGCTGTGGGACTAGGGGCCTGGTGTGTGTTGTACTTGAGCTGTCCACCCTCCCACCCACTGCACTTTGTGTTCCTGCCACTTACCTGTTACTTGTCGGTTAGTGCAGCTATGGCGGACACATGGGTGTGGTGGGTGCTCGTTGTGGCGCTTCTGGCATACTTGGGGACCTGTTGGTGGTTACGTGGCTGGCTGAGTGTACACATGCCCCCACGTATCTTACAGTTGTTAGGTTTGGGCTGTGTGGTGGTGGTGTCTGTTGCATGTGTGTGTGATGTGTTGTGTATTGTGTGCTGGACATGGGGGTGTTCGTCCCTGGGAGCTGTGGCATGGTGGTAGTGCATGTGAGTACATAGCGGTGTGCTGGTATACATTAGTTTGTACTTACCAGCCTCCACTCCCCTGGTAATCCGGTGAGGATCTCCAGATGTATGATGACTCGCACCTTCTCCTCCCACGCTTTGAAGGTCTTGAACAGCGCGGGATTCCCTCCGCCAGTGACGGCAGCCAGCTCTCTGTTTTTGCCCTCCTTCTTCTTGACCAGGCTTTTGACGTCATTCCACCGTTTGTTAATTTCTACTCTGTTCCTGGGCAGGGTCCCGACTGCATTGACCTGGTCTACGATCCGGTTCCACATTCTGTTTCTGGTGGCTAGTGGTGTGTGCTGGACCAGGTTCCCATAGATTTGTGGGTGCACCTTGATAATCTCGTCGACCATGACCGTCAGCTCAATGGGCGTGAACTTGGGCATTCTTTGTGGTGCCATGGTGTTTGTGGTGCTGGTGCGGTGTGTGTTGTGTAATGTGCAGGGGGTTTGTGGTGCCGGTGTTTGGTGGTGGTGGTGGTGGTGGTGGTTGTGATGTGTGCGTATCTGTGGTGTGCTGCTGTCCTTGCTGTGTCACTGTGTCCTCTCCTCTCCTCTCTGGTTTGCAATGTTGCAAGGGGTTGTGGTCTGTGGGAGTGCTGCTTTTGTACTTACCTATGTGGGTGTGTCCTCATGGTCTGTTGTTTTCAGGTGTGTTGTGTCTGGTGTTCTGGCCTTTGTAGTTTTTGTTTGTCCAGGGGGTGTTTTCGGGATGTGTACTGTGCTTGTGTATTTGTGCGTGCCTTGCTGTGTGGACTTGTTGGCCATGTTGTGTGCGATTGTTTTTGTCAGCGGATGGTTTCTGTGCAGGGACGTGGCCGCCATGGCTTCTGCCGTGTCAATTTTCATCGGCGTTGTTTGCGCTGGCGGGCGGTATATTTGTAGGTTTGCCGCGCTCATGGCGGTGCGATCGTAATTTCACGTGCGGTGTGTCGGCCGTGAGGGCGGGCGGTTTTGTGTTGTCGTGCGTGTTTCCGTCCATGGCGGGCGGTTTGACTCCGACTCGGACGAGGGCGGGCGGTATCTTGTGTGATTTTTCCGCCGATGGCGGTTTTCGGTTTGTGTCATCGTAATGGCGTGGTCGGTGTTCAGACGGTGTGTGCGGGCAGATTTTTGCCGCTTTCATGCCTGGCGGATTATTTTACGCCGGGTATCGTAATGGGCCTTTAAATTACTTCCCACCCTATTCACCTATAAACCCACAACCCGCTACGGAACTAAAAGACACAAAATTTAATTAAAATAAAATTAATAACTGCTAAAAATTTAACAAATATATTAGAAACAAGAAACATAAACAATACTTATACAAAAAAGTACATCACATACATTTAAAATATAAACTAAAATATATAACACTAATTAAAAAATCGATATTTTAAACAACTATATTTTTGCAAACAATATTAATGACTTCTATATTTTTTAAAACGATATTTCTTACCTTAAATTTGATATTCTTGACCACGATATTCTTGCTGTCGATATTTCTGAATCAATATATTTCCAACTCGATATTTGTGTAAGTAGACATTTCCTACTCGATATTCTGTCTCAACACCGTGAATGAGCATCACTCATCACACAATGTAGACATTTGGCCTATCTGGTCCAATGGTCAGCAGGGACATTCCATAACATCAGAACAATCCTTCCTTGAGTCATACATGCGGCAGCCCAAGTCCGGTTCATGGATAGGTAATTTAACACTGCTGTGTCCCAGGTCAATACAGACAATAGGCAAAGCACATCATCATTCACCAACCACCTTACCTACACATTTGAGACCAACAATTGTGGTTTGGACTTTGGGTGAGCTTCAGCTCAGATGGTGACATGCATGCTTGTAACTCATAAATTTGGTTAGGACACTTATAAAACTCTGGTAATGACTTACCCCCTTGTGCCTGCTGTTGGGGCTGCAACTGCATATCAAGGTCGGGATAGGCCACTGATAGGATGCGGTCCACTTGGGGGGTCAGGGAGGACAGCCCCAACAGGACCTACACGATGTTCCTGGTCCAGCATCTCAGATCCTCCCACCTCTTGTGACAATAGTCCCTGCGGTGCCTGTAGACCCCCAGTGACCGCTTCATCTTCACAATGGCCTTCCACATATCCCGCTTCTGATGGGTATTGCCCTGTATAGAAATAAGCGAACATTAACCTACTGTAGGGTCATGTATATCAGCTTTGCAGTCACACATGAGTATCACATCTGCCACAAGCTGACACCACGAGTGGTTGACTTACACATGCTGAGATACAGAAACACGCCAATACACATTTACCCAAGTCAATGATTATTAGCAAAATCCCTGGTCATGACCCAAAAACACCTATGTAGAGCCACTCACATGAAGTACCTGAGGAGTACGCCACATGCATTGAGATGTGAGCCATAATGATACCTTGTTGTGACCTTGTGATCTTGATCAGGCTGCACAACTTTGTACTAAATTGGAATCCACTTGTAAAGGCAGAAACATTGACTTGTGGTCTACAGTCCATAGAGAATGATATCATGGTATATCCCATAGAGTTACAGTGATCAAACTATGACTGACCTGAAATGTGTGTCAGTGAGAGGATGCTCACTGGGGTAGAGTGGAAATGTCTAACCATTGATGCTACATATCAGTACAGCTTATTGGGTACGTGCGTCATCTATTGGCCCAATATAACACCTCTAATCATGTGTGGGACTGACACAGTGAGGTAATTGAAATACCATAGTGAGACCACCATGTTCAGGTAGATGATATGGTAGCAGTTGTTTCCCCTAACCAACAGCTTCACCTACCTGATCAAAGATGTGGAATGTGAGTGTGGGACAGCCCTCATGTCCCTGTACTGTCCAAGCCTTACCATTTGCACATTGTAAACAGAATACTGGTGAAAATGAGCCAGTGTACTTTCAGTTAACCAATTTGTATACCATTTGCACTGGACAGGCCTATCAACTCAAGGTGTAAACTCTATCATTGTGCAAAAGCATGTTCATGTGAAGACTGACAGGTGTATTGTTGGGGCTCACATTTCAATTAGTGTACACTTATGCTAAACCCGATCTACATGGACATGACCCTGGGCATCAGTTGTACTGTTACAGAGACACAGCCCTAGTCTGGTCCATGGCTGTGACTGGGCACAGCTTATTGTCAGGCCTTGCTCACTACAGGTAAGCATACATATGCCACATGTGAATCACATTACCAACACATCACAATCACAAAGAAAAATCTTGTGGCCATCCAATGATCAAAGTCAAAGCTGGGTGAGACCATTAAGGTATCTGTGGCCTACAGCTACCTCCTACACAACTGTTTTGAAATGTCAGATTTGGCCATAGTGATGAGTGAGCCAAGACACATTGATGACAACATCCTTATCTGCTCTTCACAGTGTACATACAATGAACTTGGATTGGCTATTGGCATTTTCAGGGTTCAAACAATGTGACATGTACCTTCAAATGTGGGAATGCATAGCTGGCTACATACACACAACACCAACTCCAGGCATTTTCACAATCATCACAACACATTGGTGATGTCACATACACTATGTCCAGTACGCAACAGCAAGTGACATGTTTGTGTGATGTTGGCAGCAATATCCAATGATACAACATACTGGAACATCATGTGTATCTAAGCAACAATGTAGCCTGTATGGAAGGAAATGGTTGAGGAATATAAGATTATAATCAGTGTCAATAACTCACCTGCTCCTCTGGTGAGCCAAAGAGCTGGCCATACCGAGGCGCAGACCCACAGCTGAAACATGTCGGCTACCTGGCAGTAAGGAGGGGTGTAGGGAGCACATTACATCTCCCAATCACCACCATCCTTCACGTTTTTAATCCTGGCTGGAGGGTCCAGGAATAAAGTATAGGCACAGCGATACCTCCGAGCTAGTTTTAACCTACACCACACTGCACTTTCACTTGCGGTGATCTTTTCAAATCATTGTTTCTCTCTTTTGTGTTGTGTTTGTCTTCCCCCACCCTATTGCTCCACCCCAGGCGTTGGCTGCGCCCTATGATGAAGCATGTCACACAATTGTGTGAGTGAGGGCAGTATTAAGACACACAGCACGTGCCACCACTAGACAAAGACATTTTGTATTACTCTCTACTCTGAGGATTTCATCTACCATGACTTCCAACTCCTTCTCTGTGAACTTTGGATTCTTCTTTGGGGGCATGGTGATGGGTGGTGGTGGTGATGGAGGTGTGGGTGAGTGTGAAGGTAAGTGTGAGTTTATATGAGTAATTAAGTATGTGTTTGGCAGTGTCGTAGATCACAGGTGCTAGATGTGTGCAGGTTGTGTGGTGGGTGAGGTGTAAGTGTATATAGCAGAGAGCAGTGTATCAGTGGCTATGTCCTGGCAGTTGTGGAAAATCTGCAAAGGATCATGGTAAGTATTTTGGCCCTTTATATAGGTGGAGTTGTGGGTGTGGCTTATTTTTGAATTTTTTTTTGCCTTTGACATTGCTTGTTTTGACTTTTTCTGTCTGTTTCTATTGTATTTTGTTGAGCATAACTGAAACGTTCCTGTTGACCCCACCGGATGCTTGTTCATGTATTAGCATGGGGGTCCGAGTCTGTCCCATTCACGCTAAGCTATGTTGCAGCGTTCGCGTACGAGTCGGTCGCATCGGGCTCTTTTCCGGTTGATTCACTTGGACGTATTGATTTCCGTACGCATTGGTCGTCCGTATTGTGCTCCGTGCGGGTCATTTGTATTTGACACGCATTGCATCGTACTATGTCGGGCGGACATCGTGCGAACGTGTCGGTCGGAAGGCATTCCCGATCCGTGTCATTGGGAAGGGTGTCCGAGCGAGATCGGAATCGACTCCATAGTAGTGAATGAGCGGTTCACTGACAAAATATCGATGTAAAGAATATAGAAGTAAAAAATATTGATGAAAAAATATAGAATGCAAAAGTATCGACTCCCTGTACTCAAACAGGTAAGTACAAAAATATCGGAAAAAGCATATCGATGTTAAAAATATAGTTGTACAAAATATCGATTTTTATATATATAAAATAAAATAATAAATATTAAATATATCAAATAATACAATTAATTTAAAAAAATAGTGGATTTAATATACATTTCAACAAATATAACAAATAAACTTAATTAAAAAAACTTTAAACACACATACATAATATCAATAAATGTATATACATATTTACTTTCAAACAATTAATAAACTATTAATTTAAATTTATTTTATAATTTTAAAATGATATAAAAATATACACACATATATATATAAATATATATATATTATGGGGCCGATTCCGATCTCGGCCGGTAGGGCTCCGAATCGGATTCGGCTTAACCGGATCCGATTCGGAGCCCTATTTCCCGACCGATTCGTACGCGCGTCCGGGCGAGCGAGTACGATGCAAATTCGCCGACCGACTCGTCCGGGCGTCCCGACCGCTCCGACCGAATCGCCTCGGCTCGAACCGCACCGACCGACTCGCTCGGACTCGACTCGCACCGCGCAATGGAGACGTTCCCCGGCCGGGTAAGAACGATGCGCGCCGTGAGCAGTCCGACCGAGCCGCGCACTCCGGCTCGAAAGAGCAGTCGGAGCCGTACTTTGGGGGTCCGTGTCGGACCCCCCTGTACGCGTAGCCACGCGAGTCGCACACAGGGGGGACCCATGGGTCCCCCCTACCTGTGCGTGTACGGCGTGAATCGCTTTGCCGCGTACACGCTGTAGGGGGCGCCCTTGTCCGCCTCGCACCCATTGAGGCAATGGGAGCCCGCATACGCGTTGTACGACCTGCTCCCATTGACTTCAATGGGAGTCCGACCGACTCAAGTCCGATGGCATACGTGCGCATCGTACTCGTTCGGTCGGGCTGCCAGAGTCCGATTCGGTCGGGAATCTCTCCGAGTCCGGCTCGGTCGGAGAGATTTCCGGCTTGAATCGGAATCGGCCCCTATGTGTGTATATACATATATATATATACACCAATAACATAAAATCTATTTTTAAAAAAAACATTGCATTATAAATTAAAACATTAAACTATTTAAAAATCTTTAAACTTAAATTTCCCACTCCAGTCAGTGCAACAGTAGAGAAAGTTTTGGATAACAGAGGGGTAAAAATTACTATTCCCACTCCAGTGAGTGCAACAGTAGAGAAAGTGTTGGACACCGCAGGGGTAAAAATTACTATTCCCACTTCAGTGAGTGCAACAGTAGGGAAAGTGTTGGACAGCGGAGGGATAAAACTTACTATTTAAAAATCTTTAAACTTAAATTTCCCACTCCAGTCAGTGCAACAGTAGAGAAAGTTTTGGATAACAGAGGGGTAAAAATTACTATTCCCACTCCAGTGAGTGTAACAGTAGGGAAAGTGTTGGACAGCGGAGAGGAAAAACCTATTATTCCCACTCCAGTCAGTACAACAGTAGGGTAAGGGTTGGATTGTGTAGGGGTCAAAATTACTATTCCCACTCCAATGAATGCAACAGTAGGGAAAGTGTTGGATAGCGGAGAGGTAAGACTTGCTATTCCCACTCCAGAGAGTGCAACAGTAGGGAAAGTGTTGGATTGCGTAGGGGTAAAAAATTACTATTCCCACTCCAATGAGTGCAACAGTAGGGAAAGTGTTGGATAGCGGAGGGGTAAAACTTATTATTCCCACTCCAGTGAGTACAACAGTAGGGAAAGTGTTCGACAGAGGAGGGGTAAAACTTACTATTTCCACTCCAGTGAGTGTAACAGTAGGGAAAGTGTTGGATATCAGAGGGGTAAAAATTACTATTCCCACTCCAATGAGTGCAACAGTAGGGAAAGTGTTGGATAGCGGAGAGGTAAAACTTACTATTCCCAATCCAGTCAGTGCAACAGTATGGAAAGTGTTGGATAGCGGAGAGGTAAAACTTGCTATTCCCACTACAGTGAGTGCAACAGTAGGGAAAATGTTGGATAGTGGCAGGATAAAATTTACTATTCCTACTCCAATCAGTGCAACAGTAGGTAAAATGTTGGATTGCAAAGGGGTAACAATTAATATTCTCACTCCAGTCAGTTCAAAAGTAAAAACAAACAAAATATTAACAACAAAATTATTTAAAAAACAAAATTAATAAAAAAATATAAATATATAAAAAATTAAAATACAAATATATTTAATATTTAAAAAAAAACATATTATAATGTTAAATGCATATGACAAATACCTACAAATATTATATAAAATAATATAAAATAAAAATTTCAAACAAATAAATATTTTTAATTAGAAATTATTTAGAATCAAAAACATTAATTATTACATAAATTTACTTTTTTTTAATCTCCTACCCTATAACACATACAATTCACAACCCACATCTAAATTTTATTGAAACCTCTACTTACATAATTAACATAATTAATTACCAATTAAAGAAATATTAATTAGAAAACAAATTAAAACTCATATAAATTAAAAAACTTACCACACTTTACCCCTATAATCTCCACAAACCACTGTTAAAACTAAACTGTAAAATAATTAATCACACAATTAAAACTTATTTTCAATTAAAAAACTAATAGTATATAAAAACTAATGATAAAGTACAATTAATTTACTCCCCACCCTACCCCTAAAAAAGTAAAACCCACACACAAAAAATATAAACTACCCTAATTAAATATCAATTAATTAATTAACATTAATGATCAACCAATTATTAATTAAACATAAATTATTTCCCACACTTTACCCTTATAAACCCCAAATCCCACACCTAATATTAATGACACAAATTCCATATTTAATTTTCAATTAATTAATCAATATTCATTAAGAACTAATTAAAAATAAATTACTTCCCACCCTTTACCCCACAAACCCCACAACCCACACCTAAAATAAATCACACAATTACCATAATTAATTATCAATTAATTAGTTATTATAAATTAACTAATTATTAATTCATTAAACATAAATTACTTCCCACCCTTTACCCCTATAAACACCACAACGCGCACCTGAAAACAAATTACACAATTACCATAATTAATTATCAATTAATTCATTAATATTAATCAACTAATTAATAATTAATTACAAATAAATGACTTCCCACAATTAACACTATAAAATTTAAATTAAATAAAAATAAAATTATCATTAATTTAGAGTAATTAAATTACTTCCCACCCTATTCACCTATAAACCCACAACCGGCTACGGAACTAAAAGACACAAAATTTAATTAAAATAAAATTGATAACTACTAAAAATGTAACAAATATATTAAAAAACATAAACAACACTTATACAAAAAAACATACATCACATACATTTAAAATATAAACTAAAATATATAACACTAATTAAAAAATCGATATTTTAAACAACTATATTTTTGCAAACAATATTAATGACTTCTAGTTTTAAAAACTATGGGGCCCATTACGATGTCGGGCGGAAGCACTACCGCCGTGCTG